>CM043117.1:65964156-66151727 GCA_023701765.1 Hylyphantes graminicola
CCGATTAGCGAGCGTTATTTTATAACCACTCTGTATATGTGCATGCCTACCCAGCATAAATAAGCAAAATGCAATAATTGTTATGTATAGACTGATGGTCAACATCAAGTTTTATTAACAATAATGCAACAACCTATCCAAAATGAACAGCCTCCTAAAATTTTTTTTTGAAAACTAGTTGAACCTGTAATTTTTATCAGATGTAAATTCAACCAAACCAAACTAAAAGTTCTACATTCTTGTGTAGCACAAGTGCAAGATTTCATGCACGACCGAAAGGGCGGCCAATTATGAGCCGTTTTTCATTGGCGGGGCCCGGGTAAATATTTAGGAATTGCGTCCTATACAATTCCGGTCAATTTTGGAACACCCTGTATGTGATTATTTTACGCTAGTGTGTCATCAGTTTAAAAACAGCTACTTTTTCCAAGTTTAATTAAATTAGCTCATAATCAACCTCGGATCGGGTTCGAATCCCGTTCAGGCATGGATGTTTGTGTTTGTCGAGTATATGCGGAGTACTTGCTCGTAAAATCTGTTGGGTCCGAAAGTCCTGCGGTCGGTCATTGCGCAGTTCACCATGGGTACAGGTTCCTGGAGAAAATTTCCCTCCCCTTCAGGGACATGTCTAAATTGTGGAGGTGGAGACAGATGGCAACATCTGTCATATGTGTTTGTGTGTGTCTTGTGTTGTCCTACTTGACGATGGTTTATAAGCGGGTCCTTGCGAACAAGCACACAAGCCTGAAAATATATGTCAACCAATCCAATCATAATCAACAGTAGGTGCCACTATCCTACTTTGGCGGATACCACACGCGCAACCTCAATACAATCATCCACTAGAGGGCGCAGATTTATCACTGGCAGACATCAGTATTCTAGATAATCAGTATTCTAGATAACAACGAAAGTAGTAGTATATAAAGCCGAAGTATCTCATTTCCACCTTGAGGAAATGAGGATCCTTTTGGTAGGATGAAGGTTAATGAGTCCGCTACAATACTTAAAGTTAAACATGCATCGAAAAACATGACCCACCAAAGGCGCGTCCGCGTGCGTCGACTACTAGTATCGCCAGATCTGCCTGGAGCACTGCAACGACCATCAGCATGACTTTGCCGCCAACCCGGCAGAATACGTACTTTCCCGGATGGACGCACAGTGGCCGGATTGCTCCAGTGTGTGTTTAATACCACTAAATATTTCAAGTTTAATTAAATCTGAGGGCTCATTTAATGAAAATGGTAGAAGGGGTGAGATTGACTTACCGAGAATTTCAAACCTTGGTCGTAATCCTTCTGTAAGTATTAGTACAATGATGAGTGACTCTAATTTTGTCGACCCATGAACATATTCTTCCAGGGCCGGCCATCCCCGTGAGGATCAAGAAGAAATTGAGGGGGTTCTACTACCAGGGCGACTGCAATGATCCAGAGGTGCAGAGGAGGATCAAAAAAGCGTTCCTGGCCAACCTGGAGACGGGATTCGGAAACGCGAGACTCTGCGTCCAAAGGTAGGGGGTTGTTTTTAATATGGAGCAATTATTATAACTATATATAACAACTGCAATTCAGAGAATATCCACAGCAAATATCCAATAAATATTCAGAAAATATGCAAAATGAATATCTAATAAATATTTAGAGAATATCCACAACGTTACGCATGATACATGAAAGAGACGACGTTGAATCTTGGCGCAAGTAGTTTTATAGTGTAAATATTGAAAATGTTTCAAAATACGGCAGTTATTTTGGCGATGCCTGAACCCGAAGTACCTTTTTACAAAGACAAGCGTTTTACCGACTGAATTGGTAATTGGTCAATCGCAACAACAGGGTCCTACCGACCTCGTAGTAGACCCTGTTGTTGACGTTAATAAACCTTCCTAACCTAGCAATAGTTAGATCAGGTCAATGAGTCCAGATAATCTAGCAAAGTCCATAACAAGAAGTAGAGATGAATTAAGTTCTTCTAAACCTAGACCCAGGCTGTCTAGTATATGCTCCGGGGAGTCTGGCTTTAGATGACACTTGTTGAGGCTGGGTAAATTTTGCAGTCGGAGCTCAAAGTCATTCTTTTAAGATGGCCCATGTTAAGTCATGAAATTGCTGTCATATCAGGGCCATCTCCCTCGAGCTCAAGAATGCAGCCGGAGCGCTTTCTACACTCTTAAAACGAACGAGCGATTTTAACTCGGTCTGAGTTAATTTCACTCCTCCAGTCTGGAAAATGCACTTCTCCGAAAGGAGTGGATACTTTGTGTGTTAAACCTCCGACAAGATCACTCCAAACGAGTGATTTTTACTCAGTCTGAGTTAATATTCACTCCTTTCCAGTGTCGAAAATGCACTTCTCCAATTGGAGCGGATTTCACTCTTTTGTTTGAAGAGTGTACTATACCAGTGGGGTGAGCAGGGGGAGTAAGCCTTATTTACTAACAATTTATGCCTTCTATACCAACAGCAATCTGTCGTGACTTCTTCAAGTTTAAGAAGCTAACATCTTACTCTTTACATCTCTGCGAAATCCAACTTTTTTCCAGGGGCGTGTGCATCTTGGACTCTGTGCGGGTTTTGTGCGGCAGATCGGACGACGAGCTGGTCTCTAACTCCAAGAGCAACCGGAGGGATAAGAGGGACGTGTGGAGGCATGCCGAGAGAGAAGACCTGGAACTCGAGTTCGAGATCACCATCGACGTCGACCAAGAAGTGAAGTCTCTTTTTCAGTCTACGTTTATAAATAAAATTCAACACGATATTTTTTAAAAAGTGGAATGTATACTGTAGAAATCGCCGACAGCGCCTGTCGTTCCATTCTATCTAATCTAATGAAATTTTGAAAATCTAATGGATGCAATCCGTTAGTTGTGTGCGTGTGTTAAAGAACACACGCACACAACTAACGGATTGTATCCATAAGATTTTCAAAATTAAAGAGATTTTTTAAAAGATATATCTTTGTTACTTTTTTTATATATTTTTTTGGTCCCTTTGTCCGTATACCCAACAAGTGCTGAAATTTGATTTTTGTCATAGATATGACATAAAAGGCCTATTAATTTTTTTTCCGTCTCTCTGCACCCTTATCAACTTCCATTCTAATGAAGTAGTAAGCTATCGGTTTGGGGATAGCTTATTAATTCTTACATTATTAAATAATTAAAATAATATCCATAACTTTTCGCATGATGCATGAACATGCCGGGAAGGGAAGAAGTATTATTCCTGGAGCAAATACACAATAAAATTAATTTCGCCAAGAATCAAAGTTGTCTCTTTAGTGTACATTCATCAATTCTGGTAAATCATTTGAAAATTTTGGTTGAAGAACAAACTAAGTGACAATAATATGAAAGCGGGTAACTGAGCTTTAAAGTTTTTAGTTAGCACTCGGATCTGTAGAAAACTCTACTTCCAAACTGTAAAAATTGTACTGAACTTAAAGTTTATGAAAAAGGGAAACTTTAATCGTTGTGTGAGTTTTTTACGAAGCTAGTACATAATATGTTCATTGACACAAAAATCTCAATTTTTTTAATGTCATTTAGCACGTTCTTCTACTAAACCCTTCATTTGTTGTTCTACAGGAACAATATCCCATGAATTTTACATTTATCTTAACCCTTTCCGACCGAGTTATCACGATCGTGCGGGTATAAAAGAGAATGTTCAAGCTCTTCAAAAATATCGATACCGAAGCAGCTCACTTGTATCATTCGTTAATTGTATAAAAAATAACTGCTTTTTTAAAGAGTTGCTGGCATGGATGCTGTTTAACGCATTTTTTTTCGATAAAATTCCATGTTTAGTCTCATAATTTTAACCCTTTCAGTTCCAATGACAATTTGGCATCCTCATTTTAGAATTTTTTTTCTGATCGTCTTTAGTCATTTGTGATATCAAAAAGCACATCATTCGATTCTTCAAACTTTTTTTATTAGAGAATATTTTTTAATAATCACAATAGATGTCAGCCCTATTATTATTTTTTTAATTATGATCAGAAACATGATGATGCAAAATGGCATCACTGGGACTGAAAGGGTTAAATCAGCGCCATCTGACCGCCGGTCTCAAAGGGTTAGATAAATTTTTTATCATTCTCAACAACCTCATTTCCCCAGCTGAACGACACGAACGAGGTCCTACAGCAGTTTCTCGAAACAATTCAAAATCTCGACTGGACGACAGACGACCTAAGTGAGGACGCCACAACAGCCAATCCAGAATTCAACAACCCAACTACCCCTGGTGCAGAATCTGTCGATTTCCATGTGATGCCGAACTACGATAACGAAAGCTATGCTGGTTCTGTGGTTTTCACACAAGATAGCACTGAATTAGTGTGCCGTCCAGGATCTGTTCTGAATAATGACATGTGTGGTATGTAGGGGACATTTTGATTTCCGACTATACAGGGTGTCCTTAAAAGAATGACCAAGTTTCAAATTGTAATAGTATCAGCTGTAATCGTTCGACAGTTGTGGTTGAAGGTGACGAATAAAGATTAACTCCAACAGTTTCAGATAAGCGCATGTGTATGTACCGCTACATCGTATTCACAAATGCAGTGTCATCTATTCATTACTTGCTTCCATTACTCCGGACTTGCTGCAGACAGTATGTTAAAAAATTACATTTTCGTTTGGATGTGTGCCGTATCACTAAACGCTCACACATTGAGCACTTTTAGGAATTCATGTATGATTTGTTATATTTAGTATAAAATAAACTCCTGTAATATACCATTAAAACTCAGACATTCTCTTAAGGACACCCTGGATTTAACCATTTGAAGAGCTTAGTGGAAAGGGGTGCAAAGGGACAAAAATTTGCAAACGAGAAGATGAGCTTTAAAATTTTTCGTTTGCGCTTAAATCCTTCAAAATCGGTACTTGCACACGGTAAAAAATTTACTTAGATTTAAGTTTGTGAAAAAAGGGGAAACTTGTTATATTTAAGGGATAGAATAATATGTTCAGTGGACATAAAAAATTCAAATATGTTACTTAGCACGTTTTTCAACTAAGCTCTTCAATTATTATAATATAAGGTAAATTCTTGTGATTAATACTAATCATTTAATTACTATGGCAATAGGATATCATAAATGTTTCGCATATCAGTTTTGAATTAAATATTTCGGTTATTCACTACCATCTTAGAGCTGCCCATATTGTATCACATTAATTTATTGCATAACAAAAACATTAAATATTTGACGACGACAATAATTAAACACGACATAAAATAATTATCAATGTGTCGCTCCTCATTATATACTCATAAATCTTCAACAAATTGCATGCGTTCTCGCATATAAAAATTACATATTCTCGCATGCCTCCACATTATATAACTCTCAAGCATAAAAATTACAGACTCTTTCGCATCTCAAAATACTACATTCTCTTATTGTATAGTAATTACATACTGTCATACACGTCAAAACTACATCTCGAGTACAATTTATACAATAATTTATACATTTTCATTTCAGTTGTCAAAGGTTCTTTACACATTTGATCCATCCCGCTTGTTTTAGTTGCATCTAAATACTTTGAATAGCAG
Organism: Hylyphantes graminicola; assembly: GCA_023701765.1. NCBI lineage: Eukaryota > Metazoa > Arthropoda > Arachnida > Araneae > Linyphiidae > Hylyphantes > Hylyphantes graminicola. The sequence goes on from CM043117.1 coordinate 65,969,733, forward strand.
TCATTCTTTTGGAATATATTTCGATGGTCTGATAGGAGTAGTGGTCAATCCACTGACTGACATCCAAAAATTCTATGCTTTCTCTAACATATAAAACTTACGTACTGTCTTACATTTTAGAATTGCATGACGTCTGGCATATCAATTAGAAGTTTACCGATTTAAAATTTAAATTTTCACATTCTAAACACTTGATAAAAAAACTGATTGTTTTAATTCTTCTAAGGAACCTATGCCTGTTACATCCAAAGGCCATCACAATCAGTTTTAGGGCTGGGGAGCCCAGTCGATCAGGCATTCGCTTAGCATGCGGGAGGCCCAGGTCCAGGCATCGCCAAAATAACTGCCGACCTATAAACGGTCCGTGCAGCCAAAAATGTCCGACGAATAATACCCCGTGTAAGGGAGTGCACGTTAAATATCATTCAAATTCCTAACGCTGCGTACGATGTCGCCCTTAACGGTTGCGTTGGGTGCCCACTCTGGTGTCGGCTCGTCAATTGACTGTCGTTCTAAAATACGATGCCCGTCGCCAAAGCTCTAGTGCGAAGATAATTCAAAGTAAACTAAACTAAACCCAATCAGTTTAATGCATCTTGTCCTATTCCAAAATTATGTCTATCCATCCTCCATTAAAAATAGACTTGATGTATCATTCGCATTATAGACCAGGTAATTATGAAGTGGTCCCTCCTAATTTCTTATATTCGCAGGGAAGGGCAAGCAATAGGTGTAGTATTTTTGTCATCCGAATAAAATAAGTTTCCTTTTCATCATATTCAGTAGTTTTTCATGGCAAAGAGGGATTGTCAGTCCCATAGAGCTAATGCATTAGTTTTGGAATCACAACTTCCGCAGAAGTATTGCTTTGTCATCTTAGCCTTTTTTCCTCAGGTATGGGAATCAGCATAACATCGAAATGAAACTAATTTGCAACGAAAATAATATCTAGTTATTCAATTATATATTTTCAAAGTTTTAAATGCCTAAAATCTACAACAGAAGGCGACACTATTTTAAAACTTTATCAATTAATAATTCAATAACCAGATGTCATTTTCTTTTCAATTTGGTTTTAATTTGATGTTATAGTGATTTCCATACCTGGTGAAAATGGGATAACATGGCAAATCAACACTTTTTTAAACGTTATGATTTCAAAACAAATGCATGAGCTCTATGCGACTGACAGTCCCACTTACATGAATTTTATGAACTTGCTTTGGCACCTTTCTTCTGACGGGGTGAAGTTTCGACCGCTATTTCTAGCTCCCATTATATTTCCGAGCTATACTAAAACCGACCTTAAGTTTGCAGCAGGGAAATGTACTGCGCGGAGGAAACTGGGTAAACAACGCAGCTGGCGCCGAAATTTTGCCTACTCTGATTGGCTGATCCTTTGACCCTGATATTCGTGTGTCCTGTTACGTCAAAATCGAATTAAAAAATAATTAAAATTTCACTCTAACTGAAGCTAAACTAATAAAAATAATAAATTTATGTCTTGAAATAACAAATAAAATTGTTTATTGAGTGTGAAACACCTTTTTTTATTCGATTCTCGCACTCGAAAATGATAACTATTTACCCTTTTTCTCGTAGAACATTTGTATACTGCAAACTTAATGTCGGTTTTACTGTAGAGTATCCACCAATAAGGTAAAACGCCAATAACATTATCTTAACTTCTTTTTAAAAAAAATTTAAACTAAAGACTAATAAAAAATAAAGATTAATATAACTGCACTGTTCAAATAGATATTTTCATATAATATTCAGGTATATGATTGAGCCGTTTTCTTGAAAATTATCTAGTTGGTACGGGGGTCATAATCACATGTCTATTTTGTAATGGATTGCAGTGATGTGCTCACCCGGGACTTACTACGATGTCAATACCCAGACATGTATTGACTGTCCCCTGGGCCAGTACCAGGAGTATGAAGGACAAATGGGATGTCAACAGTGCCCTGTGGGCACCAGTACAGAGAAACCCAGGGCAAGACAAGTGGAGGACTGCAAAAGTAAGTTAAAAAGTATGTTAACTTTTTATCACTTGGAAGTTCACCCTGAGTACCCACTACGAAAGTGGAAGAAACTAAAAATGTTAACCAGTTTGGCCTTAAACTGGAAACAACCAGCTTTTACTTTTGCTTTTTAGATTAAAACTGTTTCAAAATTCGTCCAGGATTGTTATTTGTTACTAACCACTAAGAATGCATAGCAAAACTATCCAATCACCTTATAAACACCTAACCAAATATATAAATATCTAATGAAGGTATTGCCAAAGATGGAAATTAGGTAGATCTATCTAAATAAGTCCTTTTATATGCTCACATATAAAGCAATAGGTCGGATATACTATTGAAGAGAGATGAAAAGATCCTCCCGGTTTTTAATAAGTACAGGAGTGGATCGGAGGGATTCTCGCAACGTTGTTATTTTTCTCCCTCTTCAATGAAGAAACTTCGCGAAAGTGAGTACATACCTCACTTGACTTTTAAAGCCTTAGCTTTTTTGCAGTCAATAATTCATTTACTAGACTTCATATAAACCAATACCAACTGCAGAACAGTCGTTAAGGACTGATTTGCCTGGAGGAGACTTTTAGAGTAAGCCAGAGCTGTCATGTAATTAAATGAAGGAATGCATTTACATTTCTTTTCCAGAAATCTGCCAACCTGGATCTTATTCGGAAACTGGCCTGGAGACCTGCTTGGTCTGTCCTCACGGTAGCTACCAGGAGTTTGTGGGACAGATGACGTGTCACGCTTGTCCGGACGGACAAACAACTGCCGACATAGGGTCCTCCTCGGTATCCGATTGCAAAGGTAATTTGCTACCCCTTTATGACCTGCGCTACACAATAGTGCTGGTATAAAAGAGAATGTTCAAGCTGATCAAAAATATTGATACCGACGCAGATGACTTGTATCAGTCGTTTATTTGTTTGAAAAATGGCGTAGTTCTTAAGAAGTTCCTGGCATTGATATTGTTTGAGACAATCCTTTTCAATAAAACTCTTGACATTTAGTCTCACTACCTTAAATCAGCGCCATCTGAAGAGAGAGCAGCAGCTGAAATCGTTGATACTTTTTTTTTCGCACAGTTAAACCCCTATCAGACGTGAGGGTGAACCCAGATTCGCACCTATAGACCTCTTATACACATAAAATCTATGAACAAAAATGTATGGCAGTCTTTTTGGTGGATATGACGGTCTAAGACCAAGCTGTCCATGGTTAGTTGTCGTATTACTAGTTAATTGCAGACATTATTGATGACCACCAGAAGTAAATCAATCACAATAAAAAATTTAAACTGGTTTTAGAAATCATTTTTAGCATCAACAGCTTAGCCATACTCATTCCGTATAATCTTCTTTCATATAAGCTGCTGTAAAGGGAAACACTAATATTATAGGCTTAATTTTTTTGCAATGACAAAAAATGTGAAATACTAAGGATTCAGAAGATTAAATCATCTCTTTATTATGAAGTAATTTTATTTGGTGAAGACTGTAGTTAACTGTCTGTAAACTACAGGGTGAGGCAAACAAAAGTGGCCCCGGTCTAGAGATAAGAATACGACAGAAATGTTGTCAAGTCTAAAACCAATACAAAAACAGGTTTGCTAACTGAAGCTATTGATCGCTTCAATATTAAGCCCAAACAAACGCTTGGCGATTTATTTGCCGGCAACTACGCCACGGTTTTAAGAGCTAGTTGAAATGAAATATTTTTTTTTATTGCAAAAGCACTTGATTTTACATCATTGGCCCCCATGCCGAAGCATGGGATTGGAGCAAAAACATAAACTAAACAAAGAATAACAGATGAAAACATACAAAACCAATGCGACTAAATACAAAACAAATGCAACTAAATACAAAACAAATGCAACTAAATACAAAACTAATACGGAACTGAATGCAAACATACAAGACTACTGCAACTAAAAGCAAACATAAAAGAAAATCAGTCTTAGGATGTCAATTGCATCCTCTCCCTAGCCTGCCAATATCTATTGTACAAGTTTTTTCCATTCAATGAAGAACAATTTAGTAGATGCCCCTTGTCCATTTCACTGTTCTGATTGCACAGAGTACACAAAGGACTGTTATACACACCGATTCTGTATAGATGTTTAGCAAGGCAATCATGTCCAGTCTCTAAGCGAAAGGCCGCCACTGCAATTGATCTTGGAGAGTCTGGGATTTTATCGATTGTGTCCATCCATTCCTTGTTCTTGATTTCTTCTAATAATTTCTTTTCATAGTTTTTCTTTACCGCACTTTTTATAAATCTTTTAATTGATGAAAATGGTACTTCGCTATTAATTTGTGACTGCAAAATATCTGTCCCTTTTTTGGCCAATGCATCAGCCCATTCATTGCCGTATATTCCCACGTGCGAAGGGATCCACTGCAGAACCACAGTCATACCTTTAGATGAAAGAACTTCAATATTTCTTCTGCAAGAGTCAATAATTTTTGATTCTGCTACATTATGTGCAGCAATAGCCTGGATGGCCGATAGAGAGTCTGAAAAAATAACTATGTTGTTTAGCTGAACTGATCTAACATTAATTTGTTCTGTTGCAATTCTAATTGCCTCCAGTTCGCCATCAAAGTTGGTCCGGAATGGACCAAGGGAAGAATAGAACGTAAAGTATTCCGAATATACACCAACGCCAACATTGTCAATCATTTTAGATCCGTCAGTATATAAAAAATGAAATATGATGTATATGAAATGAAATATAAACAAGGTTTGTAGAGCTGATTAAGAAAAGTTCCCACTAGTGATTATTTGATTGTTTCGGTCTTTATTTATCCTAGATAATCGGATCTTTTTGTTTTTGGTAATACAAAACATTCTAAATTGATTGCAAGACACAAAATTTGCATTATGGGACGTCTTCATACAATACGAACTAAGATCTGAACTCACCACTAGTATGAGTAGCTCTAATGTGAAGCTAATCTGATCCAACCAATGCAAAAACGAGTTTCAGGCGGCTTGAAGAGTTTTTCTCGCCAAGCATTTCAGCGTATTCCTATCTCTAGACAGGGGGCACTTTTGTTTGCCTCACCCTGTACTTCTAAACGTTTTTTTCGCACAGATACCTGCGAGGCTGGTTACTACTCCAAAACTGGACTTATGCCCTGCGATCGATGTCCAAAAGGCTTCTACCAATCACTTCCCGGTCAGATATCATGCGACGAGTGTCCTACTAATTTGTCTACTGTTGAAGAAGGCAGTCGAAATTTTTCAGATTGTTCAGGTAAGTACGATTTTAAAGATTCCAAACTTTTATGGCTTCCTTGGTAGCCAATATGTTCTGTATGAAAATAAAAAGGTTTTCTTCTGAGTCTTTTATTTTCTGTGTTTTCTATACAATTACGAACTTTGTGATCAAAGTAAAATACACCATAATTGGATCCGTAATGGATTTCATTGCTTGCTTCGGTTTCACGTATTGTGATTTCATTGGTTGCTTCAGTTTTGCTCTCAAAATGACCGATAAAGATAAAAAGAAACTTTTCTTCGTATGCAAGTTTTCTTTAACGAATGTTTTAACAACCAACAGCACAGCAAGAGGTTGGCATTCAAAAAATTTAATGAGTTAAATATGCTTAGAAAAAAACATTTTCGACACAGTAATTCTAGGCAACAAATGACAACAAAACAGTTTTAGCTTTTGCCATCCCCAAAAACAACATTATTGAACCATTTTTGGAAATGTAAGACTCACTTAAACCTAATTATAGAACATCATGAACATAAAAACTTCTTAAATGTATCCTTTCCCGTCAGATCTGGACCCCTGTTCGGTCGATGGCGTCTGCTCGAACGGGGGTTCGTGCGAGCGCGTGGGACGAGCCGCGAGCTGCGTCTGCGAGCCGGGATTCGAAGGAACTCGTTGCGAGGTGGACATGGACGAGTGCCAACAGGCGCCCTGCCACAACGAAGCCACCTGCGTCAATGGACGTGAGTGAAATTTTTTTCCTCTTTGGATTACGTTGACATAAGCAATATTCGGTTACATTCGCGCAGTAGAAAAATACGCCAGCAAAAAGTATAAGATTTATTTTAAGTTTTAATTCTAATAAAAACAGCTCTTTTTTTTAAACTCTATAGCTAATATCATCACAAAAACACTATCATAGTAAACATCAATGCATATAGAATATTATAGTAACATCACATGTCATAGGAAAAGCTACACATAAATAATATAAAATATTACGTTCCCTAAGACCGAAGCTTTCATCCATGGCTGTTCAACTTTGTTACAAATGATCGAGTGCCTACGTCATTAACGCTAATGTCCACCACGAAGCTGCAGCTTCGCTGTCCCGAACCCAATTACTTATAGTCCATGACATCACGAGAAGCGCCGCAGCAAGACAACGTAATAGCACGTAATCTCAAAATTTGAGTGAAAAGGTTATGTCAGCACAATAAACCGTACCATGACAATAATACAGTGCACAGTAGTTAGGAATTGAGAGTTCAACCTCAGGAAGGGTAACGAGGAAACATTTCCCCTCGCTTCATTCTATCCCACTTATCCGTTTTTTTTTCGTAAGTTGCAGAACAGTGACGGAATGTAGGTGATTTTGGTACCTCTTGAGCAAATGAAGGGTAAGCACTGACTCCACGGGCCTATATACTTGTCGGGCCCTTCTTTCTAATATCATATCGTTTATCCAAATATCCCTCCACTAGAGGCTGATTCCATAGAACTTGTGTAAGTCACAGTTTAAGCGGAGATAATAAGCATTATTAATTTTAAAAAATAAATAAAAGTAAATAAACGCACATTACATTATATAGAAGTGTAGATAGATATTCCACTTTTTTTTAAATTAAATGTTAAAAGTTGTAGTGATAATCCATTTTTACAAACGTGGGCTTACACTACAGAGAGGATAACTTTGCGTGGAATCAGCCTCGGGAATTTTTAATGCGAACGTTCAACTTGCAAAATTACATTTATTTTGGTAAAATTTATCCCTTTCTTTATAGTGCGCTAATGCTTTTTCTTTTGTCAATTACAGATGGAAGTTTCCACTGCGTCTGCTCCGGCAGCTTCACAGGCAAGCTCTGTGAAGAAGAGGTGGACGAATGCCTGTCAAACCCTTGTCTACACAACGGCACTTGTATGGATAAGGTAAGCAAAATAATTAATGAAACGATGCCATGGTGAAAGCGAAAGAGTCCAAAATACGGGAAATTTTAATCAAAGTTATGGTTTTCTTTCCAGTATACAAGTCGATATTTATTAATGACCAAGACCAGTTGGTCGATGTATTTTAACTTTTGCTAACATTTTAGCGGCTTCATCATGATATCGATCAACCCAATCACTTTAGATTCAATGCCTGAGTCAAAGTCAATTTAAAAAGTGGGATCTTGAAAATTTGTAAAAGTTGCAGAAATTCTAGTAATCAACAACATTTAGCATTGAAGAAACTAATATTTAGGGGCCCTTGGCCCGTTTCCAATAGGTCTTATGACAGATCAGGCCCTGTCAATGACTCTAACACACTCCGCAATATTCCGTCCTTTGTTTGTTCTTCAGGTAGGCGGGTACGCGTGCCTATGTTCCTCTGGGTACGAAGGCACCAATTGCGAAAACGAACTCGAGACCTGTTTCCAAGACGTTGTCTGCGTCCACGGAGACTGCGTGGCCAACAAATGCATCTGCTTGCCCGGGTACCATGGAATGGATTGCTCCATTGATGTCGACGAGTGTGAGAACGTTACCTGCACCAATAACGGAAGGTAGGTTAGAAAGCTACATTTATATGTCCTAGGTGGCGGTTACATAGAATCCTGAGCGTTAGACCCGGCTTTTTTCTATATTTTTTTTGCAAAAGTCTTTTTAGCTATGAATATAAATTTTAATAAATATTGAATTTTAAATTATATTTTTTTCCACTTTTAAATTTTTAAGATCATCTTTTCAAAAACAAACTTAATTTGTTTGTTTCACGTAAGTACGGAAAGAAAACAAAACTACCAATGAACCAATGAAATCACAGCGCGAAGAGCGTGACATCATAAGAAACATTCCCTTTCTGATTTTCAAAATAAATATTTAATTTATTAAAAATCAATTTTAAACTTTATACATGGAAAACAACCATACATATTTGCTCATTTTCAGGCCGTTTGGAAGGTACAGCTGTGGAAATAAAAAAGTACCCACTTGAGGTTATTTCATCCGTTAGTCACCCTATAGAATCGGACCTTTTTGAGATTGCGTACAATTAACATTCTGATTTAATTGCACGATACAAAATTTGCATAAGAGACCGTCTTCATATTAAAAATATTACGAACTTTGAAATTTCCAATGGCAACACCCAATTTTAATAACTTAGAAATGTTAAGCACTCTTGAAAACCCTTAAATCTAAGTTTTTGTTACATTTGGATGAATATTTGACGAGCTATTTAATCGAATCACTTGTGGACCTTTTGGGGACCAACTCTAAAATGACAAGCAAGTATGCATGCAAGGTCGTCTTTATTTATCAATCACACGTAATCTTTTACACAGTCCCCTAAAGGGTAATTAAAAAGTATTTTGTGATTTACTCAGCAAATTATGAATAAAATTTTTTAAAAATTGGGATTTCGCTTAAACTTCCTGTCTTAAATTTATTTCTTTAAAAATGATAAGGGGTTTCTATTCATATTTTTTTTAAAAATTAATATAATAATTATTTAAAAATATAAAAATTGCTTTAAATACCCCAATATTGAATGCATTTTGTTTGGGTTATTATAATTTCATTTCAGTAAAAAATTCGTTTCATTATCTTAATTATTTATAGATTGGGATAGTTTTTTATGTGCAACTCATTTAACATTATGGGACCTAAACTTTGCACGTCTCTAACTCCCCTAATAATGCTTAAAAACTAATAAAATTTGGCATTTCGTATTAACATGGGTCATAGATTTGAAATATGGACTCAAAAAGGGGTGTTACTATTGGAAATTTTAAAGTTAGTAACATTTTTAATATGAAGATGGCCCCTTATGCAAATTTTGTTTCATGCAATTAACTCAGAATGTTAATTGTTCAAAATGTCAAAAAGGTCCGATTCTAGAGGATGACTAACGGATGAAATAACCTCAAGTGGGTACTTTTTTATTTCCACAGCTGTACGTATTTTAGCCGCTTAATGGGTCTACCGTACGTTAAGAAGGGCTCTAGTCTTGAAAGAAACTGACAGTAATGTTATTTCTATGAACAGTTGTGTAGATGGAATCGCATCTTTCCTTTGCGTATGTGAGCTGGGATTCACAGGAGAGCTGTGTGAAATCAACATCGACGATTGTGAAGCCAACAACTGCTCGACTGAATCCGAGTGTCGCGATCTGGTGGGATCTTACGAGTGCATTTGCCCGCCAGGATACAGCGGGACATTCTGCGAAACTAGTAAGTATTGCACAACATTAACGTCGAATGGTAGGGAAACTTGTCAAAAGGAAATAAACATTCTGCTTAAGTTTATATAAATAAACAAAGTATTAGACAAATAAAGATGATACAGTAATGAATAATTTGTGAAGGAAAAATTAAGTTACACGTAAAGCGAATTTTAAAAGTTAGAAGTTGAAGTTTTTATTCTAATGAAGGTGTTAATGGTATTCAGAAATATGTCTTTGGTAGGTTAAAAAAAATACACTATTTACCATAACAAGTAACTCTATTATGAAGATGCTTAACGTTAAAGCAAAAGCAATAGATGCTAAAACTTCTTCAAAATGTCATGGAAGAAGATTAGTTGGCTTAGTTACGTCGCCTTAGAGCATCGAGGATATGACCAAGGGAGAAGGTAGTTTTGAAAAAATTGAGAAAATATTTGTGTCGATTTTTCTCCCACTAGCCAGTGTGTGCTCGTAGTTAGCCTAGGAACATCGATTGCACTTACATCCGTTTCTGCTCTTTTTAGCTCAAATGTTTAGTTTTAAACCAAGATCTTAGGTGGCCTAGAGAGCCTTCAGACTACCACCAGATAGCTTAGGTAGTCTCAGCTGTAATTTATTAACAAATTCAGCAAAAGTAATTTACATATAACACTAATTACTTTACTAATTGAATAACAACATAGCACTCTAGCTGGTATATAAAATACAAACCAAGTGATTAACCATAATTTAATAACAAAATCAACACCAAATATTAACTTAAGATAGCTCTAATTAATTAATAAAATTATCAGGTACTCGTAGATAAATATAAAGGAAATGGGAACTGTAATTTAATAACAAAATCAACACCAATTCTTAACGAATAAGACTAACCAATTTAATAATCGATTAACAAATCCTAACATGTTTCCATTAAACGCTATCTTCCCTTCCAGAACTAGATTCAGACTTCATACTCAACTTTCCCGACGAATCCTCCACAGTGGCCAACATGGCGACGCTGACGCTGAAGTCAGCGTTATCCGACGTCACCGTCTCGATGTGGGTGCAAACGTCCGACGCTGGACACTCTGGCACGCCGCTGTCCTATGCAGTGGCGTCGGCCGGCGGCGACGTTGTGGACAATGCCCTGACAGTCAGTGGCTGCAGTGGCGTTCACGTCTACGTCAATAACGAGCCGTTGGTGACGGACGTTCAAGTGGCGGACGGGCAGTGGCATCATCTGGCCTTTACGTGGTCTTCTTCTGACTCTGGTGAGAGGTTGTTTCATTAAAATAGTTTCTAGATATTGACCACTTGGGTACTGGGTAGGTTGAGTCTTGTCTACCTTACGGCAACCCGCGTTCACCGAATTCTTAAGAGTTTGGCGAATCGCTACTGATCTAGAGGGATCTAAATTTGAACTCAAATGAAGAGTACACGGGAAGAACCACTTGATTTCTATAGAGTCTTTTCATAATTGTGTCTGCTTGGCGGATATTGGCAGCCGGAAACCGGTTTTTCTTTCGGTTCTTCATTTGCGGTACAAACGTGTGAATCATATCCACTGGCATGAATCTGGGTTGCCGTGAAAGATAAACCAAGCTAGTGACCGGTTTCTTTAAACCAGTTTAGTCTATTTCTCGCAATCATCCCCAAAGAGGCTATTTAGGAAAGCCTTCTACGAAATAAAGCGGTTCTTCCCCTGCACCCTTCAATTACTAAGAGCAGTGGGTGGAATCTTTTACTAACTCTCCTAGTACTACTTGTGTACGTAATAAAATCCATAAATAGTTATTCTGTATCTCTATTAAATGAATAAAATGTTTAAAGAAGTATTTTTTCAATACTTCGTAATTTTTTATGATATGTATTAATATTCAACTTTGTATAGCCCTTTAAGACCGAGCTATCACGCCGTGTGGGTATAAAAGAGAATGTTCAAGCTTTTTAAAAATATCATTACCGAAATTTGCATAAAAAATTACTTTGATTTTAAGAAGTTACTGGCATTGATGCTGTTCAAGGCATTGTTTCTATAAAACTATAAAATTTAGTCTCATAAACTTAAATCAGCGTCATCTGATGGCCGATCTTAAAGGCATAGCAGAAAAGGCGAAATCCATTTTTCGTTCGTATACGCACCAATTCAATAAAAAGAAATGAAAAGTTCTTCAAAAATTTAAAGATCATAAAAAAAAATCAAATATTAGACAAATGAAGACTATGGCGCATTACAATTTAGGTAGAAAATATTCAGTAATACAAAAAAACGAACTTAAAATAAATTTAATGTTTCTTCAATGGACGATTCGAACGAGGTCGAACACAATGTTTCGACGTACTGTAACGTCACCGTAGGCGTGGTCGATCTAGTTTATACGACTTAGCTGCCGGGTGGGTAGCTTGTTTGTGGGGTCGTTCTAGTTTCCCATTTATTGTGCCACAAAGCTATGAATTGCATCAAGCAAGCTTTGTATACTGATACTTATAAGGCCACTGGTTGACTATGGCTCAAGTTTTCAGTGAGTTAGGTTGGGGGAGTCAAGGCCTTAATGCGAGACCAGAGAATACCAGAAAGTATTATCAACTACTGGTTCAGTAGCGTTGAGGTTGCGTTCCCGCCTAATAACAGCAAGATGGCCGGTTCGGTCACTACCGAATCTGCATATTTTCTGAACAGGAAACTCAGATTAAGGTAGGCGAGTACCCAAAATTCTAAAATTTTTACTATTACTTTAATCTTTTCCAAATTTGGCATAGTGATTTCAAATGTAATGAATAATACTATTTAGGCATTTCTTTTTTTATTTAAATATAATTTATTTATTTTAAAAGGTCTTTTTCTACTAAAAAAAGAGGTTTACGCTAACAAGTCTACCACATTGAATTTTCATCCTACAAACATTAATTATGTGTTAAATTCTTCGTTTTGAACTGATGCATGCAATGACCCTCTAGAGTTACATATATACAAATTACAAGAAAAGAAGTTATTAAGAAAAATGTTATAAATTAACCACACAAAAAAGATTTTTTTTTTCGATTAAATTACACTTGGACATTAAAAAAAAACTTATATATTTACACCGGATGTTAGAGGTTCATGGCACAGATATATATTGAAATAGCATCTATAAAAAATTTCAGGTAAATTAATGTACAACTTTTTATGCTAGAAGTGTTACCGTAAACCCTTTTTTAGGTGAAAAACACCGTTTAAAATAAATCAATTATATTTAAATAAAAAAAATTGCCCCAAAAGCATTGCTCATTATATTTGAAATCACTATGCCAAATTTGGAAAAGATTAAAGTAATAGTAAAAATTTTAGAATTTGGGGTACTCGCCTACCTTAAGTCATTAGCGATGATCGGAAAGAAAATTTTCCGAAAAGAGCAGTGGCGGCCAGTTGTCAAAAATGTTGGTGGAGCCAAGGAAACTCGTATATTTTATCATAGCGGAGCCCTATTTTTTTTTAATGAAGAACAAATCAAATATTAAAACTAAGAAATAAAAATCATTTCGTTAACACCGAATAGGCCCGTCCGTGGTCGAGTGGTTAAGGCATCCGCCTCAGGATTCAGCCTTCTCAGGAGTGCGGGAATTCGAATCCCACCTACTGCCAGTCATCCTATAAATCGGATATCTCTACTGGGAAAGAGTAGAAAATCCAACTCGTGACGGATGGGCCCGAGTACACTGGGACAGACGTGCTCGTTAAATCTGTGGAGTCCAAAGTTCCGACGGCGTCAGCGTACGATGTCGCTCGAAGTTCCGTTGGGTGCCCGCTCAGGTGCCGACCCCGTTTCTTGACCAGGGTTCTAAAATACGAAGCGTTATTGGCTGTGTTAAAGCTCCTAATGGAGGCTAGAAATAGGCAGCCGGAAACGATTGCACTACTACAAACACCAAAAAACCTCCCGTTCAGGGACATGTCTAAATTGTGGAGGTGGCGACAGATGGCAGCATCTGTCATTTGTGTATGTGTGTGTCTTGTGTTGTCCTACTTGACGATGGTTTATAAGCGGGTCCTTGCGACCAAGCACACAAACCTGAAAATATATGTACCTACCAACCAACACCGAAAAATAGTAATCGTTTGAACGCTGATGGCCTAGTCCTACAGCCCTTCTCTTATTACTCTTAAACTAGCTACAGGCAGTAAGTTTGGATTACAAGCATGCAACACTCATTTGATACCCAAATAGGTACCTTTTACAAGTCCCTCAGCCTACTTTGAAAAAGATACAATGAAGGAAACTTGGTATTCTGTACAAGTTGTTTTACCTTGTATTGACATTTGATGCTAAAAAGCCAACTTTCAGTGAGAAATCCTTACAATATTTGAGCCGTTTTTTCAATTTTTTGGCGTGAAAGCGTTGCTTTAAAAAAAAATGCTCTCCTTTGGCAGAATATAATAATGAATAACACATACATGATCGGACTTGGGACTTTGCTTTAAACTGAATATTTAGGTACAGCCTGGCTGTACTGCTGTATGCTATGAGCCGCCACTGGAAAAGAGCTATCTGCTTAAATTTGTATAATGAAATAAGGTAGTTGTGGCGTAGTTGTTCGTTAGCGTGGATATCCATTCCCCTTGGAGAAGTAGAGGGATCTCCGAGCTTTTGTGCTAGTTTCAATTAGGAGGGCCAAGAATCGTGCAGCAATTTACTAGTGATCCCTGCAGGGTTATTGACGTTCCACTCTCGGAGATTACGCAAGGCGTTGGCAATCAAGGCAATACGCAAAATGAAGTGAACACAAACTACCAAGAACAACTCACGGCTTCAAATTCAAACTTAGTTTATTTGCAGGCTCGAACTCATTATCACAAACATATTTAGCAAAACATCAAAAAAATTTATCTCAAGGCTCAGAACAAACAGCTCGCCAACGAGCCACGTAAAAATCTAACTCGAGCCCCCGGCGTTGTCTGCATGTCAGCGCCCAGTCACCGTTCCCCACGTGCCGCCACTTCCGAAAAACTAAAATTAGCCTGGGTTCTTTTACTTCAGACTAGATCTACCTTATGACACAGCCCGCGGAAGGACAACACATGAGGACGGCAACGTCACAGTAGTATAAGACAAATGAAGACCAAAGCCCTATAAACACTTAATTTAAGGCTAATTAAGTAACATGCAAAATGAGTTTAAAATAACTTAAATTTGTAGAATCTATCTAAAAGGCTAATCCATCAAACACAACACAACTCTGTTAAAAACTACGATGCGCAATACTGCACGACATTCCATTACCACTCAATAAATCAATGCATTAAAAGGTAATCCTATATAAGGAAATTTCAATAACTATAAAAACCAAAAAAAAATATATATATATGGCAGCTACTCTTTGAGCATAGGAGATTTTCTCGAAAACCTTATTATGACGTGGCCGGCCCGCTGGCGCAGTGGTTAACCTAAGTGTACTAACCTTTGGTGCTGCTGGGCTTGGGTTCGATTCCCGGTAAAGGCATGGATGTTTGTGCTTGTCAATAAACGTTATTATTTGTTTATGTGTTTGTGTCGTCCTTCTTTGTGTGTCTCTTGTGACTGTCTCTTCTGGCGAGCTGGGCTATAAAGCCTACACTCTCCCTTCTAGAGGGCGCAATCACTGTCATTTGTCATTGTCATATTATGACGTGACGTAAACAGGATACCAAAAACTTTTGTACGAATTTTAAAGTTCTTAACTCTTTTAGTTAAGATGTAATTTCTTTAGTTCAAGTGGTTTCAGACAGACGAACCTATGTTCAAAAACACTTTTTCAGGAACAGCACCGTCCAACGTATAGAAAACACAAAATCTTCGTTTCTCATTTTCGACCCCATTAAAATACTTTCCCTACCTCATATATTATCATATTACTTAGTCACAAAGTTGTAGACAAAAAACATTTTGAGTCAAAAAATGTAACTGAAAAAGTTCGTTGAAAAATTATGTGGTAGTAAGGATCAGGCAAGTATATAATATTAAAAAATATCATGAATCACAAAGGAAACAGCAAATAAATTTATTTGAATTAATTGTAAAAAAAGTACCCAAAAAATCTTTCCCAAAAATATAAACAAAATCAGTTTGATGGCTTAATTTCGCATATTTACTGCTAGAATTGCATTCATTTTTAATGTGAAACATTTAAATTTAAAAAAAAAAAAACACGATATGTGGTGAATTTAAAAGATTTAGTAGTACTCCTGGTTCAATTTCATACCAAACATCCCATATCGCCATTTTAACTCATTTATGGCGAAATATTTGCTTCAAATGTATAAGTTAACATCCCTCTTTAATAGAAATCCAGACAGAATGTCTACCACTCCATCACCTTAGTTTTACAACGAATTCGATTAACCACGAACTTGAAATTCAGAATTTTTCAACGAAACCTTTTCATTTAAATTTTGTGACTCAAAATGTCTTTTGTGCAAACTTTTGAGACGGACTATATTACTAAGGTTTAGTATTTGAGTGTTTAGTATATTTTCAGGAACTTGGAATTTGTACAAAGATGGTAAGTTGCAGTCAAATGGGACGAATTTGAAACCTATGGATGTTATACAGAAAGGCGGGACGATTGTAATCGGACAAGAGCAGGATTCAGTTGGAGGTTCTTTCAGTCCATTTGAAACATTCACTGGAAACATCACAAGGTACATTATAATTTTTCCTTGATTAAAAAAAATTGTCTGGTTGTGAAACATGTAGGTTTGTAACAGAAACAGTCACTAAGAACCGCTTACACTCCAAACACAACATTTGGTTCCAAATTTAAAGTGTCCCAGACATCCCGTTTTTCGCAGGACAGAGACTATTTTCTGTCTTACTGTTCCATGGACCGGATATCCTTTTCTATGACAATCCCTTGAATTCCCGAAAAACGGAGGGGGGGGGGGGGGGGATATAAATAAAATATAGATTTCACAAACATTTTGCAAATATTCTTTGTTGAAAACGTTTAAAAATAAATTTAAATTATTATCTATAATAATAAAAGAAAGAGTCTGTGAGTCTGTCTGTGTGTATGTCTGTGGATCGCAAAAGACCTACTTAAACTGCTCTAAAAAATTCGAAATTTTTAATATAGATTCCTTTTAATACCTACGTGTGCACCTGAGGCTTAGTTTTTTCATATTTGATTGCGATTTTTAATTAATATAATTAGTTTCAAAAATACGTCATCCACGTGGGTTTGCGGGACCATAACAGAGCTTGAAAATACATAGACCGGGCCGAAACGGGGGCTTGACGCCATCCTCTATTAGTTTGATTGATTGAGTTTGGTTGAGATATGCGCTCGCCCTAAGGCTGCTTCATCCTCTCTTAGTGTTTGCTTTCTTCACGAATTGAATTTAGTTTAGATATTGAGTGTATTTTCACAAGTAAGCATGCCTCTAAAAGGAAGCAATGCGATGTCAACGGGTTTCCAGTAAGGCGGGACCATACTGCTAGTTACTAATATTTTATATTTGATTGCTCAAGATAATGGTAACTATCAACCATTATAAGTTATTTGTTTATTATTAGTCTTCTCTCGTGAATTATGCCATTGTTTGAAACTAAGAAAGGGGTATTTGAAAAAATTTCTTATATAAAAATGTCCCGATTTTTGGTTCTGAAAATCCAGTCACATTATCTATATTAAACTTTTAAGCGTTAAAATTAAACTTTTCTTTTATAAATCAATAATTTTTATTCCTTATCATTTTCCAAATTTATATTGTTTTCGATGAATAAAAATGTAGTATTGCTCTCACACAAATAGAAGTAAAACATTTCATATCACCATACACCAATACCATTTATCACCTTAAAAACGCAACCAAATTGATTTTTAAATACTATTTAAAAAAAACAACATATGAAAAAACGTCTCCAAAAAGAATAACTGTTATTAAAAAAAACGTCCTTATTGTTTAATAAATTATTAAATGTAAATAAAAATGTCTTCTTTTGAAGATGTCAATAAAATTTTAAAGACCCTTATGGTTTCAGGGTAAACATCTGGAACAGTTCCTTCTCTGGAAACAACGTCACCCGTCTGTGCAACTTGGACGACGACATACCGGGCAAGGTGGTTGCCTGGCCGGATTTCTTACAAAACGTCCACGGACAAGTCAGCATTCTGGGCAATCAGAGGCCGTTCTTGGAGATCAGTAACGTCGCAGAAGACGCGTAAAATTTGATGTGCTTGGTTTAACATATTAGGACCTTATACACTGCTCAAAACAATTAGGGGAGTGCTGAACTAGAAAATGTTAAGGTTCTAGTCGCGTAACAGATCTCTATACAAAATTCCGAAGGGGAAACTGTAGCCCCTGATTTTTTTAAATAATTTATACAATAGGTACTCACGAAAACATACCGAAAAATAAAGTTGTTTTACCATTTAAAAAATACAAGTATAGATTTAAAGATATGTTATATAATTAAAACAAAATTTTAGTAAATATTCACAAACTACAGACGGAAGCACTAATGGCACGTAAATATCCAAACAAAAAAGTTGTTTTAATTATAACATATAAATATTTTTTGATTATACTTATTATTTGATTGGCAAAATAACTTTCTTCTGTATTTTATTTGTAAGTTTTCGTAAGTATATGTCGTATACTTTATTTAAAAACAGGAGCCAAGTTTTCTGATTGGAATTGCACAGAGATATGTTGCACTACTAGACCCTTAAGCAATTATTTTCTACCTTCAAGTTTCTATACTATCACTGGTTCCATGACGGTTTTTAGAATGAAATATTCCTCTAACCATATTTTACAGCTACTAGAAATAGGAAACAGGGCAATGGACAATAAGCTTATTTGTCAAAGTTATTTAATTATCTCATGTTTTATATAAACAATATATATTCAATAAAATAAAATTTCTCAACTTGAAAGAATGCCAGCATTTTTTTTAAATACTAAACTCTAACACTTAAAAAATATATGAAAAACACTATAACAAAAAAGGTAATTGTGAAATGCTTTTTTTTACTTAATTATTTATTCGACTAAACGAGTTGTGGGTGTTCAATAAAAATCATACCAAATTTTGAGCAAGATTTCTTGTGCTTATCTTTCTTTAAAAATTATTTTTTTTTAATAATTTTGAAGAAATGTCATTAAAGATATAAATAGCAAATAAATATTTTATTATGTTTTAACTATTCAAGAACTAATACCAAGAAAATAATAATCAATTTTCTTTTAATTATGAAAATAAAAGTATATAGTACATTTTGTGTTCATAGGTGATTAATAAATAAGGTGCAGTAATGGGAACATACAACACAGTTACATTTGACAAAACAGAAACTAACTAAATTTAAGATTGAATTGTGTGATTTTTTCAAACTTACACAATAAAATATATTAATAACTATAAAATGATATGATCAGATCAAGTTACAAAATAAATAATATCACTGCTTAAAATAAGATTCTATAAATTAAGCCTAACAACACACAAAGCTTTTCAAAATATCTGTAAATTCTCGATTAAAAAAATACAACTTTTGGAGGACTTAAACAAAATTAATACTGTACAAAATAAAAATTCACTTAAAATTAGTTTATTGGGTTTTAACTAAGAAGTAGTAAGTACATAATTAAACACACATTGCAGGGAGTAGGACGTCAAAAAACATGTATTTTGCTCAAGCATATTGCAAATATTTAGTCATAAGCATAACATAAACAATTACTTTCAACTGAACAAGTCATATTTCTTATTTTGTTAAATTACCTTAAAATTAAGTTTTTTAGCATAACTAAAGTAATATAACTTTATATTTTAAATACCATTTTAAAAACATCTTACTAAAAGTATGTAGGAAAAACAAATAATTATTTATCCTCATATTAAAGGAGACTGATACGTGTCTGGATTTAAAGATATTAGATACATGTGGACCGAATTTTATTTAACAAGTCAGATGAAGTAAATAAAAAATTAATAATTTTCAGTTGTTAAAAATTTACTATTAAAAATTCATATGAATTAATACTGTATTGTGCATGTGTTATTTTAAAGATCATTTTGGAAACATCTTACTTAAGGTATGTAGAGAAAAAAAATTATTCATTACAGCAATAAACACTGAAACATAACTGATGTTTTAGGTTTATAGCTTTGAAAAAGTTAGACTCACAAACTTTAAAATGTAAGAAACTTATTGTAACTCAGTATAGTACCAAATTAAAAAGATTGGGTACTTTAAACAAAGTGATGTTTAATATCCTAATAGAAATATGTTTGGAGTCATAATATAGACAATCATCTAAACAAATCAACAAAATCGTATGAGCATGTTTTTTTTTAACTATATTGATAGCTAACATTGCATCATTCTTGTATTTCGAAGAGGCTCTCTTTTGCTCACAAATATTCCTTGGCTCCAATACAAAGTTTTCACTGGTAAGAACATAAAGAATTTTCTCAACCTAACTTGGCAGTTTTAAAAAAAATTGAGGTATAAAAAAATTAGCAAGTATATAAACTTTTAGTGTGAAGTGAACTTAGGTTAAAGAATCAATGATTACTTATGGGATTATTTTTTTAAATACTTTTACATGAAACTTCTTAAGACTCCTCAAAATTGAAAGACCTAATGCAATAATAATATATTAGTTAAGTGTGTGCAATTTGAAGAAAAAAAATTGATAGTCCTTAGACCTTTTAACTTAGATAGATGGTCAAGCCTCTCTTACATTCATTTTCAAATTAAAGGTTGTTTAGGAACTTTTATAGATGATACAAATTAGATATTATGGACTACATGTGTAAAATAAAACTTTAAAAAAAAATATATGTACTAGTATAAATATATAACAGCATCTGATTGAGACTCTAAAAAAAGAAGCTCAATATTCCTCCATAGTAGTTTGTTGCTACGAGTCCATACACCGGAGCCTTGAGTAAAAATTTTCTTGAGTAAAAAATTGATAGTCCTTAGACCTTTTAACTTAGATGGTCAAGCTTCTCTCTTACATTCATTTTCAAATCAAAGGTTGCTTAGGAACTTTTATAGATGATACAAATTAGATATTATGGACTACACATGTAAAATAAAACTTAAAAAAAATATATGTACTAGAATAAATATACTGTGCTGAGAATTCTTATTATCGGCCATGATCACATTTGAAAGCCCAGCACAAGGAATTAAAAAAAATAAAAGGAAAGGTTATTTAATGAAATGTAAAAATAACACAAATAAGAAATCAATGTCAACTTGTTTACTTATGAAATAATTTTTGATCATAAATTTTAGAACTCAATTGTCCAAACCAAATTTACAATGTTGTTAATTTTTATAATTCTTTTATTCAATAAACGTTTAGTTTGTTTGGCAAAATATTTTGTTTCCTATTTGTGTTATTTTTACATTTCATTAAATAACCTTTCCTTTTATTTTTTTAATTCCTTGTGCTGGGCTTTCAAATGTGATCATGGCCGATAATAAGAATTCTCAGCACAATACCACAGCATCTGATTGAGACACTAAAAAAAGAAGCTCAATATTCCTCCATAGTAGTTTGTTGCTACGAGTCCATACACCGGAGCCTTGAGTAAAATTTTATCACCTGTGAACCGGCTTGTATGCTGGCTGGCTCAGTGTCGAGAACTCTGAGCCCTTCTAAGCTGCGAGCTCGCAGAACACTAAAAAAAGAAGCTCAATATTCATCCATAGTAGTTTGTTGGAAGGAGTCCATACACTGGAGCCTTGAGTAGCATTTGAGCACCTTTGGGTCGGCTCGTATGCTGGCTGGTTCAATGTCGAGAACTCTGAACCCTTCTAAGCTGCGAGCTCGCAGAACACTTTAAAAAAAAGCTCAATATTCATCCATAGTAGTTTGTTGGAAGGAGTCCATACACTGGAGCCTTGAGTAGAATTTGAGCACCTTTGGGTCGGCTCGTATGCTGGATGGCTCAATGTCAAAAACTGTGAGCTTGCAGCATAAAAATATGAAGCTCAATATTCATCCATAGTGGTTTGTTGATACGAGTCCATACACTGGAGCCTTGAGTAGAATTTGAGCACCATTGGGTCGGCTCGTATGCTGGCTGGCTCAATGTCGAGAACTCTGAGCCCTTCTAAGCTGCGAGCTCGGGATAGGGCGACATACGCTTGGCCACATTCAAAGACACGTCCAAGGGATACCTCGACACAGTCTA
Organism: Hylyphantes graminicola; assembly: GCA_023701765.1. NCBI lineage: Eukaryota > Metazoa > Arthropoda > Arachnida > Araneae > Linyphiidae > Hylyphantes > Hylyphantes graminicola. The sequence goes on from CM043117.1 coordinate 65,991,357, forward strand.
GAGTCATGCCCTGAGAGTGGAATTAAAAGGTTAAAAAAAATATTTTTTAATTAAGATAGATTTTCAATCCCATAGAGCTAATGCACTGGTTTTAGAATCACAACCTCGAGGGAAGTAGTATTGCTGTGCTATGTTAGCCCTCTTTCCCCAGGCATGGGAATAAAGATAACAGACAAATGAAACAGATTTCAAACAAAATTTTATGTCCTAAAATATTCAGCAAATGGCAACACTATTTTAAAACTTCATCAATTAATAATTAAATAACAAGATGTTATTTTCTTTTCAATTTTGTTATGATGATTCCCATACCTGGTGAACATGGGATATCATGGCAAAGCAATTCTTTTACAAAAGTAGTGATTTAAAAACTAATGCATTAGATCTTTGAGACTGAGAGTCCTTCTTAAATTAAAATTAAGTTTTATAATAAAATAAAAATAGTTAGTATTTAAATAACTAAGTTTTCTATTTAAAAATAATTAATCAAGTTTTTAGAATAAAATATTAATGTTTTTAAAACAATTAGTGAAAAAATTGTAAGAATAAAACAAAAAATAACTTTTTTACAAATGGATTTTTGAACAAAATTAAAATGTTCAGAAGTTTATACAACATTAATTTTTTTAACAACATTTTGAAAGCAACCTTTTTATTTATTATAATATTTGGTCAAACGATTGAACCAATCGAATATTCAAACATTTGAATTGAAAGCAAGTAATTAAGAAAAGTATAGCACAATGTTACTCATTAATAAAATAAAGAATTGAAATATACAAGACCGTCATTTTTATAGGTTACACATAAATAATAGGAAAATTAAAAACTATTTAGAAAATTTTGCAATCATCAATGACAAATATTTATGAATGTCTTTCAACAGGTTTATTTTTGCTTCTACTTTATGAAATAGATCATGAACATTTTTTTTATCAAAATTAATATTTTACATATTTTTGTTTATATAATAGCAAACAAGTTAGTTACTTTCAATCTAAAAATTATGTATAACTTCATTTGATGTTTTTGCATGTATCTTTTGCAAGTTACCTGAGATTTATGGATAGACATGGCCCATGCTAGTTTTAGAGGTAGCATTTTCCTGACGAGAATTACTCCGCTATGGGCTCGAATTGTCCATCGTTCATATTTAACAGGTTGATTCAATCCACACACAAACTTGACAATTGGCAATTCTGTAAAATAAAATGAATTAAAATCGTTTAGAGCTTTTGTCATAGCAAATAAAAACTTATAAATTTACTGTTGGAATAGTTTCAATTTCTATGTTCAAACAATGGATCATGTCATTTGTGGAGTTATAAAAAATTGTTTTTTTTAGGACTTCTAAAAATTAAAGAACTTGAGTTTTGAACTGATTTGAACAGTTTCCTACTAAAGAAATACAATTCTTGAAAATATAATTTATTAATAGCCTACATAATTTATAAGTCAGAAGTATACAGGAAAAAGCTACAATTATCCACATACTTTATAAGTCAGAAGCATACAGGAAAACACTTTAATTTTCCACATACTTTATAAGTATACAGGGAAAAGCTATAATTATCTACATATTAGCTACAATTGTCCGCCTCATGGCCAAGTTTGCGGGTTCGAGCCACCGCTGTGTCGTTGTATTTTCTGGATGGGAAAATCTTGGGCACGCATGTCATATGATTATGTGGCTTGTAACAATTCCCTTGTGTACCCATTTGGCTTATATTCTCCCAGCAAAATTAAATCTTAGCATACTTTAAAATCCACAAAGAGCTCCAGATTCATTGTAATCCGAGCTTCAAAATTATTAGCAAGAGTCGCCCTGATGGTGACACAAAAAATGACTCTCAGTTCTGGGGAATATATTAAGTCAGCCAATAAAGCAGCTCTCTTTAGAAAAAAAACATTAAGAGCTTTAGAATCGCTGTAAAACTTTCTAAATGTCTTACTCTCTGGTCCCTTGTCGAAACCAGTCACCACTCCCCTTGCACCATTCACCAGTCCTTTCTGCACATCGAGATTTTTGGTGAGCATCACCTGGGCCCCGACTTTCAGTTCCAGTTTTTCTGCAACCTGGCAGTGGTTGCTCATGAAACGCGCCAGTTCAGGAGTGCTGTCAAAGGCAGTGAAGGTGTGGGACGTACCTGTGGAGGGGAAAGATATTTAGTAAGTTTGTAATTGAAGAGCTTAGTGACATTTTTGATAAAATTGCGATTTTTGTGTCAATAAACATGAAGAGTACAGGGAAGAACCGCTTGATTTCTTTAAGAGTCATCCCGTAATTGTGTCTGCCTGGCAGACATCGGTGACCGGAAACCGGTTTCTCTTTCGGTTCTTCATTTACGGTAAAAACGTGTGTCGTATCCACTTATCTCTGGTGTGAATCAGGGTTGCCGCTAAACAAAGCAAGTAACCGGTTTCCTTACGCCAGTTTAGGCTATTTCTCGCTATCATCCCCAAAGTGGCTATTAAGAAAACCCTTCTACGAAATAAAGCAGTTCTTCCCGTGTACTCTTCACATGTTATTGACTTCTTAGAATATAACAAGTGTCTCCTTTTTCATAAAATTTAAGTTAAGTATATTTTTTACCATTTGAAAGTTAAGTTTTTAACAGATGTAATTGCAGACTAAAAACTTAAACGCCTATTTTCATCTTTTTTGTCACTTAGCACATGTTCTTCCACTATAAGCTCTTCAATTATCATTGCATTTGAGCAACGTGGGTGACGTGCATCATAATGTAGAACCACTGTCAAGTGACGAGCCAACACCCGAGTAGGCAACCCACACAGCCATTAAGAGTGACATACACAGCTTTGGGACTTAAGAACATATTTAGTGTGCACTGCTCCCTCTATTCCGGTTATTGTTCATCGGGCATTCTTGGCAGCACGGGCCAGTCATCGCTGGAATTAAGACTTTCTGGATTACGGGTTAGCTTACCTAACATTTTTTGCATTTCAGGAAATATTAATTAGTTTAGAGAAATCATGTGATCAGAAAATCATGTTATAACATGATTTGTGAGAGAGTTTGATCCTTCATCCAAGATCGGTCCTTCAGGCAAATCGGATCAACCAGACTATATATTTTTATCAAGTGTCCGTTAGGAGGTGAGTACAAGAACCTAAACCTGCTGTTTAAGTAATCCAAAATGGAAAAAATTCAATGATATTTTGCAAAATTTTACTAGAATTCCCTGATATTTCCAGAATTAAAAAGTTCCCCGATTTCCAGGTTCTTTTACCACCCTGTTATAAAAATGGATATTGTTGAAGGAACAACCTTACCAGGCAGCTTCTCCAGATGGGAATTATTTAGAATTTCCACATCATCTTTGTGTGTGCTTAACTTTGTGGCTAATATGCCGTCTTTGTCAATCTTGTGTCTAGCTGTGGCTTTCAGTCTTTCAACCAGGTCTTTGCTGCTCCTATAACATACAAAAGCAATTATTTTTCAGAGACATTTCAATAAAATTTTAGTATGTATTATGTGGGTTGGTTGGTAGACATATATATTCAGGTTTTTTTTGCTTGGTCAGAGACCCGCTTATAAACCTTCATGTATTGTGTGTTTATATTGAACCTTTCGTTTTACCAAACTTATTTTTAAAACTTAAAATACTGTTATGATGCATTTAAATCCATGCAAACCGTATGGTCATACAAATAAATTTTGGAATTTTAGAGTAAGGCAACAAAAGTCTGCTCATAGTTATTGAAATTTTGAATGAGAATGTAACAACACAGTTATTAGACCCTCAAATAACAGTATTTTAAGTTTTAAAAATAAGTTTGGTAAAACGAAAGTTTAGAAAAAGTAATAACCAAAATACTTTCAAAAATTTAATAACAGCGCCAAATTTTTGAAAACTGAAATTAAAAACATAACTCTTACAATTTTTTATTTTTAATTAAACAATATTTATTTTAAACACAGCAGTTACAAAAAACTATTACCAACTCATTTTTATCAAATATTTTTGTGAACAGAAAAAATAAAAAATTTAATGCATATCCGATAATAGTTCAGTTAAAACTTCAATAGCATAAAATCAGGATGAAATTTACCTTCTATCCTTCTATAAATTTATACCTGTTTAACCCTTATTCTCATGAAGTAGCATATATGCAACCTGGGATTTTCCACCTTTCTTATGTTTGTTAAGTGGCGTAAGCGAGTATGTTGCATTGTTATTTGTTAGAAGAACAGTAGAAGCTTCGATCAGAGTGAAAACAATGTTCAAAGTTAAAATTATTCTTGTTTTAGAGGAAGGTAACTTGTTGGGTTTTTGCATCATGTCTCGTTGTCTCTACAAGACAAGTCCATTGAATTATTTTTCATATTAATTTTGTTTTGTTTTTACTTTGAAAAATATTTTTCACATTTCTTACGTTCTATAGTTTAAAAAAAATATTTAAGTTGTTCGATTACCACTGTCTTTGGAAAAATACAAGCTAAAAACTGAAGGTTGCATATATGCTACTTCATGAAATTAGGGTAGTTATTGACATGATTAGTTGTTACTTACACTTGAATATTTTTAACTTCCACACTACGTTTACAACATAAAAAGTGGACGGTTTTATAATCGTTCAGTCTATCCGTCTGCCTGTCTGCCACCCACTTTCACAGAACGAACCAAAAGTCTTACAAATATGTAGGATGCGTTATTTTGAAGCGAAAAATCAGTTTAGGCTACATTCCAAGTTGCATTAAAAATTTTAATGAGAAGATTTAAAATTTAAACAACTAAAATTTTAATTTACATTTAAATAACATGCAAATTCCATTTTTATTCATTATTTTCACTGTTGCCATTACACCAAACGTACGAGAAACTTTATTTTTAAAAAAAATCTTGAAAAAATAATTATTTTTATGATATAATTCAATTTGGACTGTTGTAATAGCCCAATGAAGTTATTTTGATGGTTCATTATATATGTAGGAAGAAAGATGCATAAAAATTAAAAAAATTTATAAAAAATATATTCAGTTTCGCTTTTAATTTTAAAGCAAAAATTTTACTAATTTAATCGATCATGAGAGATGGAGTAGGCCACCTCCTCATTTTCAGAGATAGTGGAAAATGCAGATTCTGTCACAAAGGTTTCTCCAACGTCTTTTGTAAAAAGTGTAATTTAAGGTTTTGTTTAGCAAAACAAGTAGGTTTGTTACAGAATCTGTCACCTAAACCGCTTCCCCACAATATATGCTCACAGGAAACACACAATTTATACACTTCAGAGAGAAAATCTCTAATTAAAAATTTTAAACGCCAAAATTAACTATTTTCATTTATATACTTTCGCAAATTAAAAATTACTCATTATCGTTTGCTAAATTTGTTTGAAATTCGTAGAATCATGATGCAATGTTTTAATAAATATGTATCTTTTAGTCACCACAATTTAATTTACAGTTCAAAAAAATATATAAGTAGTAAAATTGATGCTTTAAAAATAAAAGCGAAACTTTGCATATTTTTATGCAAAATTAGAGTTTTGTATACATCTTTTTTCATACATATATAATGAACCGTCAAAAAAAAAACTCCATTGTGATATTGCAACAATCCAAAAACCGAATTATATCACATAAATAAATATTCTTTCAAAGGTTTTATTTTTATTTTAAATTAAGTTTCTTGTACGTTTGACGAAATGGCAACACAGAAACTATTGAATGAAAATGGAATTTGCATGTTTTTTCAATGTAGTTTAAATATTTAGTTATTTAATTTTTAAATTTTCTTCTAATTTAAATTTTTAATGAAATTTGGGATGTAACCTAGTCTGATTTTTTACTTCAAAATGACGTATCCCACTAGTTTGTGCGACGTTTGGTTTGTTCTGTGAAAGTGGGTGACGGACGGACAGACAGACGGACTGAGCGATAATAAAACCTTCCACTTTTTACGTTATAAATGTAGTGTGGAAGCTAAAAGCAGAATTGCTTTGAGCAAGCACTTCTTTAAATATAAGAATATTGTATTGTATATATAGATGTATATAATTTTTTTGTTTATTCTTTGTTTCATTGATATTCATACTTTATAAAAAACATTCATTAAAGTAATATTTGTACGTAGTATAATTTTTTTGGACATGTACTGCCTTTATCATTTAACACAAGTAGTACAACAACTACAAATCAGGTAACACAAATACAACTACAAGCTCCATGAACCAGTTACCCCAATCTCATGAAGTAGCATATATGCTACCTTTTATAAAACTCTAATTAATTAATGCATTAATTATTTTAGAAAGGTTATGACACTAAATAATCTTTATTGTAGCTGTAAAAAAACAGAAAAAAAATTGAAAATTAAAAAAAAATTAAAAAAATTATGAACATGAGAATAAGGGTTAAAGGAAAATTCATGTTTAAATTAGTGTAGCTAACCATCAATTAGTAACAATTCAAATTTTGAGTTACACATAAACAATTTTATATACATTCACCATACACAATCATAAAGGTTCAAAGTATTAAACCAGGAATAAATTAAACTAAAAATATATACCTTCCTTTTCTTACGTCTTGCAATAAATCAATAAAAGTTTTGTCATCTTGTCTCTTTACAATTTTAAGCTCAATATTAACATCAATGCAATTTTCCCAAGCAGAACTCTAAAAAAAATATATGTTTACAAATTTAATTGATCAAAAATTTAATAGTTATATAGCGAATCATTGAGATTTAAAGTTACTGAAGATTCAGATTTAGGAATGTCTTTTAAATCCTGCATGTTAACTACATCATAAGAACTGGTTATGTTAGGTTTGAATTATCGTCGTACCAGAGCTACACGAGGGCTATTGGCGACGGGCGTTATATTTTAGAACCACAGTCAAGTGGCGAGCCAACACCTGAATAGGCGCCCAACGCAATTGTTAAGGGGGACATCCTTCGCATCGTTAGGACTTTGAAGGATATTTAACGTGCACTCCCATACACATATTATTCGTCGGACATTTTTGACTGCACGGGCCGTTTATGGGTCGGCAGTTATTTTGGCGATGCCCGGACCCGATCCTGGGACCTTTCGCATGCTAGGCGAGTGCATAAGAAGTGGAATTAGGTGGTTTAAAGTAGTTTTGAATACTTTTTTAATGCACATGTGGTGGCACAGCCTAGTTCATTTAACTTCCTTTAAGCCAAGGTTCATTTGATAGATTACGAACTGAAACTTTCATATTTTCCCAAACTAAAAGTAAAATCTGACAATGAAAATTGTTAACCAATGGTATAATTTCATTCTATCTTAACCAGTCAATCATCTAACACTTAAGGCAGGATTAAATCATCACTCATCTAGAGATAGCACTAAACATATCATTTCCTGCTCTAATCTCCACCCAGAGAACATGCTGCTAAGTTCTCTTCAAAATCTTTATCTTTATATGTAGTTATGCCATTGTCAAAAGATTTATTAAAGATGCCTAAACCTTCTGATTATTATTTACTACAATACCCCAGTCACCACCCCACACACATAAGAAAAAACAATATTTAACTGGGAATTTTCAGAGCCTTTTTGATAAAATTGGAGAATTTTTGGAAGTTTAGAAGAAATTAAGGGTTTCTTCATCAGTTCCAGAAATCATTTTAAAATTTAAGGCTTTGTACTTTTCTCAACACAGAACAATGTCTTTCAGGGCCATCAACAGACTTTCACCTTCAGTGCAGGAAAAAGACTACACCAAAACCGACCTTAAGTTTGCAATATACAAATGTTCTACGAGAAAAAGGGTAAATAGTTCTCATTCTTGAGTGTGAGAATCGAATACAAAAAGGTATTTCCCATTCAATAAACAAATTCATTTGTTATTTCAAGACATAAATTTATTATTTTAGCTTCAGTTAGAGCAGTGGTTCCCAACCTTTTCTGGACCATCGCCCCTTTCATTAGGTTGACTACCACATATCGCCCCCTTTTAATTTTTATGTTTTCTCCAATTATAATTTGAGTTAAAATATAACTAATAAAGCAATTTTATCATTTTAAACACTAGCTACCTTACATAAAACAAAGCAGCTTTATCCGGTCACTCTTAAATAAAATAGAAAAATAAAATATTTATATTTAACAGATTTTTTAAAGAACAAAGGTTAAATAATTAACTAAGATCTTTAAACTGGATTTTGCAAAATTTAAGAGAGTTGACAATAAAAATTAAAGAAAAAAATTTAATATTGAAACTTTTTTTTATTATTTGATCTTTTGTTAGTTCATGTGGAAGTATTTGAGGCAAATGTCTATCTGATTTCTTTGATTAGTTAGGAGCTGGATGATAACAGTATCAAATCCTTTTTCAACTAAATATGTTGACGGGTACGAGATGAGAAGTGGTTCGGTTTTTTACCACAGTTCTGGATAATTGTAAAATAAGTTTAACGCAGGCTAACTTATAACCTCTCCGCTTGACAATGATTTTCGCCTCACAGTCATACTTCTGATCTACTAACCCCGTCTGCAAAGAGTTATCAAGGTTATCAACAACCTACAGCTTCAAAGAGAATGTATCTACAATAGAATCAGGAATTTCTAACTTGGTCAAATCTTGTTAGCATGCTATTTTAATTTGTCAAGGTGGTCAATAAAAATTAGAAGGGTTTTATTGTAGTACAGCATATTATTTTAATTGTCATACCCTTTGAATGCTCATCGCCCCCAAACTATTTATTGCCCCCTTGATAACACAAATCGCCCACATAAGGGCGATCGCCCCCAGGTTGGGAACCACTGAGTTAGAGTGTTATTTTAATTATTTTTTCCTTCGGTTTGGACGTAACAGGGCGCACGAATATCAGGGTCAAAGGAGCAACCAATAGGAGCAGGCAAAATTTCGGCGCCAGCTTCGGTGTTTACGCAGTTTCCTCCGCCTATACCAAAACCGACCTTAAGTTTGCAGCACAGAAATGTACTAGGTGGAGGAATTTGCGTAAACAACGCGGCTGGAGCCGAAGCCTCGCCTGCTCCGATTGGTTGATAATTTGACCCTGATATTCGTGCGCCCTGTTACGTCAGAAGGGGAAAAATAATTAAAATAACACTATAACTGAAGCTAAACAAATAAAAATAATAAATTTATGTCTTGAAATAACAAATAAATTTGTTTATTGAATGTTAAATACATTTTTGTATTCGATTCTCGCACTCAAAAATGAGAACTATTTACCCTCTTTCTCGTAGAACATTTGTATACTGCAAACTTAAGGTCGGTTTGAGTGTTATTTGTGTAACAAAAACGAACACCGTGTACAACTCACCTGGAAGCAAAACATCCTGTTCTGCCCCTTCTCCGAGACAGGCGGGAGCTGCAGGAAGTCCCCGCTCAGAATGAGCTGGATGCCGCCAAAGGGTTTGTTGCTCCTCCTCACCGCACGGGCGATCTCCTCCAGTTTCTGGAAGTACCCCCCGTCCACCATGGAGATCTCGTCCACGATCAGGTGCTTGCACTGCTTCCAGGAAACGGCCTTCTGCTTCAGGGATGCCTGCTGGATGCACTGCTGTAGAGGGGCAGTGCCGCGACCAATACCTTGAAGGAAGAGTATGGTTAAATATAGTAGTTGGTTCAGCAGAATACAGAAGAAGCTACTTAATGTGATCACGGTTAATGTTATCAATCGTTTAATGTTATCAAAAACGCTTAGTCCCGTCCGCTTATAATCATCCTTTATTGTAATCAAATGTTCGTTTATTGTTATCAGTTTATAGGTAAATTTTATTTTCCTGAAATCAATAAAAACAAAGAAAACTTTTTTGTTCAAATCATATTATTTTGTATCGTTGTATTATCTTTTAAAAACATGTTAAAGGGGGGGGGGGATTTGCCATTTTCGGTCAAGCATTGTATAATTTTGTAGCACTGTGCGCATACTACACATACTGAACATAATGAGAGTCACCTTCCTACCTTAACAAGGTAGGGTCATTATGTCACTATTTCTATTAAATACTATAGAGTTTTTACAGCATAAATTCCGAATTTAAAATTAAGTTTTATTTCAATACGTATGTAAAAAAAAATCATTTTTTAGTTTAAACTTTTTTTTTTTTGTATTGCAATCAATCGGTTATTGTTATCAAATCACCTTCGCCCCGATGTGATCACATTAAGCGGTGTCTACTGTAGTAGACATATCAACAAGTTAAATCTGTTGGTACAAACGTCGCTGTGTTGGTCATAGTGCACATAGATACTATGGGTGCAGTTTTGTACGTGGAAAAAATTACCCTATCCTCCATCAACATGATTAAATTGGGGAGGAGGCACACTTTCAGAGTGGAAGTCTAACTTTCACTCTCACGGGTGCATCAAGCCCTGTGCCACAGAAGCTTAGCAGCACCCCTTCCAGGCTACGACTTAGAAGCACACAGCAACAATAACAAATAAAATAATTCACTTTATTAATATTTAGTTATTTAATAAGTCAGAGGACAGGCCTGTTGTCACTTAGTAAGTCAGAAATGCATACAAGCGCAGTCCTTAGGATTGTACATTTGAAATGTTTTATGGTTTGGAATTTACAGACTTTTTTTACCTATGGGTTAACTTTATTTTTTTACAACAAAACTGGTTTACTGTTTAAATATCAGAATTTACGTATTTTTACACTGAAAAATTATTAAGATAAAACTAGGTTGCTTAAATAGAAAGCATAAAAAATTACTTTTAAAAAACTTATAGCTAATATCTTCAAAGCAGAAAAGGTTCAGCATTGCTGTAGACACTAAAAATTCATTTTACGCTTGCACACAACATTTAATATTCCAAATGCAGATGCATTTCAAAAGTTTACTACTGTTATAACTAATTAAGACTTCCATATTTTTTTCTAAGCAACTTTAAATGCTAACTTCTTTTTATAAGGCAAATAAACAATAAAAGCAGCAATAGGAACACAACTTTAAATCAGAAACATTCTCACCAGCAAAAGAGTGTAGAGTTATGCCGCCAATTTGACACGCTGCAACACCTGTACTTGCTGTCGCAAATGTGTTTTCAGGTGCCAAAGCACCCAGAATCCTCTTCAAGAGGAAAGATTTTCCAGTCCCCGCACTTCCCGTAAAAAAGACGTTCCTGCCGCTCATTACGGCACTCATCACCCGTCTCTGTTCGGCCGTTAGAAGCTGGGGAACGATTGGACGAGCCACTGCAATTGTTTTCTGTAAAATGGAAGGATGTAGGCTTAATAATCACAATTGAAATATAATATATAATATAGTCTATTTTGCTATAATTTCAAGAAGTCTATACATCCAGTTGCACTATTAGTATTATATATGTATTTTACAATGCCATAGCAAAATGTACCAAAAAGCATTTAAAATTTTTAATTGAGTTTTAAATAAAATAAAGCAGATGTTTTCAAAAAATAGGTAAAAAAATTAGGATGTTTTTTAATTGAGATAACAAAGAACAAGTTCGGTAAAATTATAGTTGATAAACTTAAAATTAAAGATAGTGTGTCTCAAAAACTGCCCTATACATGAAAAGTAAAAAAGGGAAAAGTTTAACATTTGACTTCATTTTAATCAACAATGTGTATTAACCCATGTAAATTTAGTTTTATTCTAGTTCTAACCTAATTACAACTATCGTGCTTTCTCTTGATACCTCTTGGTGTCTATGGTTTGGCTTAGTTTGCTTTTTACCATGACCATTAGTTATTCTTTTACAGCACAATCAGAAACCATTTCTTATCACAATGCCTTCTCCAAGGCCAAAGCTAAAACATCAATGCAGTTGAAACTTTTATGTATGGATCTTCAGGCTACTACTACCAGTTGCAAGTGAAACTTTTGTTGGATCACTTTTTATGGGATCTTTTATGGATTAAAAAAAATTTCTGTACACAGTCTGAAAAAGCAAACAGGATTTAATCATAAATATTAATTTCTGCACAAACCCTAGTAGGCGTTGTTTTATCCTGGTCGGAGCTCTCATGTTTTCTCTTAACACCTTTGGGTGTCTGCGGCCAAGTTGGTTTCTTGGCCATGGTCTCCTTGGCCTTGTTGTTCAAGACATTGACATCCAAGGCATTCAGGGGGCTGATCTCAACAAAGCTTGGTGGCCGCAATGACTGCAGCCTCTGTTTCAAGCTCACTGGGGTCGAGTTCTTTAACCTCTGGACTTTGGCCATCAAGACCTGCAATAAAAGTAATTAAAACAATGTATCCTATAATAATTCGCAAGTGGTCACCTGAAATGTTTGAAGTTCTCTCAAAGCAAAAAAGTTTTTCCTCAGTGTCCAAAATGCTGAATATTTCAGGCCAACCCAAATCACATACTGAACTGTCTTGAACTATGCAAAGGGTAGGGGAGACCGGGGCACAATGGACCACCCCCCATTCTTTATTTTGTATATTTTTCAAATAAGCTGTCATTATAAATAATAGATGGCATAACAGTCTTGATCTAGTTATTATGAAAAAGCATGTTGTGAGCTCACACATTTGCCATTTTTTATTATTGATGTGTATTAACCAGGTGAAAGTAAAAAAGCTCTTTCCTAGAAATTATCTTTTCATCATTAAAGTAACAATAGTTGGATAAAGTGGCTTAGCATAGTTGAAAGGCAAGATATTTGTCTTTCTATATGATCCATAAATTAATTTCTGAAATTAAAATACAGCATATTTTAATTTTGTTTTTTGTTAAAGTACAATGTGGGGCACTAAGGACCACAAAATCTGGGGTACAGTGGACCATGGTCCATTGTACCCCATGCAACTTTAGAAATACTTTTAGTTTCAAAAAAATACATTGATGCACGTCCTTCCTAGTTATTAAAAGTTAAATTTGCTATAAAAGTAAAATATTTTAATATATATTCTAATATTCACTTCTGAATGTACTAGATTCCCCCCCCCCCCCCCCCCCCCCCATCTACTAATAGTGCTTGTTTTTTTTAAAAACCAGAAGTAAAAATTATTTGTGAACTGATGATTTAATTTATGTATTATGACTTCAAACAAAAGTGTTTTGAATGAGAATTGTATTTTTAAAATCGAATTGATACTAGAGCGTTTAGTTATTTAAAACAAGAAGTTTAGAAATTTGAGTTGGTTGTAAAATAAATTTCTACATTTACATACAGAACTTGTACAGAAGTACAAGTACAATATCATAAATTTTTAAATTAATATTTGATTACTGTTGATTTTTTTTACTAACAAAAATGTGAGTTATTTGTTGTAGTTATAAATAATTAAGTAACAAACACATTTACTCAGAATTGGTAAAATGCACATAATTGAAATTTTGTAAGTAAAATTTTCAACCACATTGATTAAGGGAAGACTTTAAAAAAGTTAAAGTATTAATCTCGCATAAGAAAGAAGATTCTTTGATCCACAGTTTGGCCCTACACTTTTGGTATTGTTGTGTATAGTAATAAAAAAAAGTGTTTTAACTTTAAAGTGATCTTATAATTTTGAAGATAAAATGTAATGCTCTTACTAATGCTTTTTTCATTTGCAAATTTTAATGTTCGATACTACTTTTTTTGTTTTCCTCATCTTTTCAATATTGACTGACAGTATATTTTCTCACTAAAAGAAATTTTTATGCAATTGGATACTTAAAATTCAAAATAGAATAATTATTTTATATGTATTTTCATCTTTAAAAAGTGCAGCTTAAGTTTTCTCAGCAAAAAATAACGTGGTCCATTGCACCCCGTGATGTGGTCCATTGTACCCCGAACCTGGACCATTTTCTCACTTGTAATAAAAAAGTGAATTCAGAAAAAATTAATTGAAATTATATTTTTTAGGTAATGTATTTTTAAAAGAGAATATATATGTAATTTTGTACCTTTTTCTAAACAAGTGGGATAAATATTTTGGTACTTATAGCGCAAAAAATGAAAAAGTGGTCCATTGAGCCCCGGTCTCCCCTATATATCTACCCATCTCCTTTGTCTATATATCTACCCATCTCCTACCCTCTCCTACCATAGAGGTAAGAAGGAGGTGTAGAGAGGTCCTCCAGAGTACAGTTGCGAGTATTTGAAGCAGGACTGTCAGGTTTTTCTAGCTACTGCACACACATACTGACACCGATATATCCCAAGATGCACTGCTCTGTAGAGGGGCCCTCCAATTGAGATGATTTGAAGCAGGGCTGTGGAGTTTTCCGAGCTACTTCGCATAACATACTGACTCTGAGGTATCCCAAGATGCACCGCTCTAGCCCGCCTCATTTGTGCGCTACTGCGCATTTACAAGGACCTCTATTCTCCTTCCTACCTCTATGGTGCAAACCACCGAAGACACCGAAGTATTTGTTTGTTGTAAGTGGGAAGCTGGTTTACTGATTCGCCAGATGCTCGCTTACACCATATTGACATCTTCAATGACGTCTTATGTTGATTGTAGTAGGAAGAAAAAATCCTATCGGTCAACGGAATTTTTTTTCTTTGTAAAATGCGGGCAAAAGGGAAAACATCCCCTTGTTTATCGTGAAAAGGGGAAAATAGGGACCAGGTTTGTGAAATAAGGAGTTTTAGGGACTTGGGATGAAATAAAGGACTTTTAGGGAAAAAAAGGGACCTGTTGGGAGGCCTGAAAGTGGAATGTTTACCACATTGCAATACATTTATTATCTAATTTTCACGTTTGGCAATGTACTGAACAGACATTTTAAAGGAGTAGAGGTATATAATTAACTCAGGGGCGCAGTAACCAAACAAATGAACTACTGGTCATCAGAACTAACCTTCAGGAACATAGTCAGTTTGCCCACTGGGCAGTTTGAGATCATCAGCTGCAGCGGGGGATCCTTGAGTGCAATGGTGGTCTTACCCTCTTTCACGAAGCGGGTATGGAGGGTCATATCCCTTATCCCATAGTTCACCAGAACCCGTCCGCATTCGATTTTGAGAACTATGTCCTTGAATTCGTTGCGCCCTAAAATCAGGGCGCTCTTAGGGTGAGAGATCTGTCGCGTGACGACGCCTTTGGAGTCGAGGTGGTTTATTTTGAGGGAACACGTCAGAGAAATATCTTCCTGAGCATCGGCCATATTTACGTAAAATATAGTATATTTACCAAACGATTTTAGTTGGTGATGTTTCAGCGTCGGTATCGGTTGATGTCAAAACATATTTGAGATTTACAATGTAACGAGTAATAAATCCGTTTTTAAGAACACGTAAAACTCAAAGCTTAGAATCAATGTCGATTTTTTTTAAAAAAAATAGCTAATAAGATTCAAATGAGATTAATGATTTAAAAGTTTTCGATTTAAATTTCCCGACAAAAAAACAAGGCAAACAAAGCCATTTAAGGCTCTTGCTAAACAGCCGACCATCGGCAATATAGCTCACGGGCTAAACAGCCGAGCAGCGACAACAGCGCTACTTAGGATGAACTATTTGTTCGGCATTCTAGCTAAATGGCCGAACAGCGACAAAAGCGCCATTTATGATGAACTATTTGGTCGGCAAAATAAAATTCAAGCTAAATGGCCGAGCAGTGACTACAGCGCTATTTATGATGAACTGTTGTTCGGAAAAAAGCAACGGCATTAGCGTTACTAATGGTGAATTATTGTTCGGCGAAGTAACATTTAAACTATTAAATCTATATTTTAATTTTATATCAAATTCGTCTCTTTTAATTTTATTTTGAAATTTTAAATTTACTTAACTTAAAAAAAAAGCAGTTGGCGTAACCATATTACCCTGTACCCTTGAACAATTTGTTTTTGAATTTGAAGTAAATAAAAAAATTGGTTAATGCGATCTTTAGTTTGGTTATAAGGTTTGATTAACTTTTTTTTGTCCTGCTCACACAAAAACAACAAAGTTGCAATAGAACTACGCGCGAGACTAGATTTCCGTTAGGGAATGATATGCCCAACCCAAAAGCACTCTGTGTTATAACTATAGTTACCATATAATCTTTATTTTTTTTATGAATTAATATACCGTGGATGTGAATAAAATTTATGGTATGACAATTTCATAGGTCTCTGATGATGTCATACCTTATGCAACATGCATGTATTATTATTTTTTTAAAAATGTATAATATGCAATGCTTACAAGACACTAATTATATTAAAGATTGTTGAGAGTTAATTATTTGTACAAATTTAAAATGAAAAGAAAATCACTTGTTCAGAAATCACGTAGCTGGCCTGGCGTTGCGCCAGATGTACCCTTAATAACGGTGAATAGCGGTGATTTTTTTTTTTTATATGTATAAGCTTTTGTAAAACTACCATTACCATTTGATCCCTTCTCCACTGATTAGCACCTATCAGGATATTATAATCTCCTCCTACTCTAATATCAGCATTAGGTAATAAAACAAAAGGAGTGTATGGCCGATAATATCTATATTAGCCCTTTTAGGAATTTGTTGGCTTTCTTGTGTTTTAGAGCGAATTAACATTTCAGAGAAGTTTTCAGCAGATTTAGAATAATCATCACCTACTGTCTTGAAACATTGTAGCAAATCTCACCTAATACCTAATTATCTAAAACATATTTTATTTATTATTTATTATTGGCAGAAAACGAAACAGACATGCATCATTTAGTATGGTTGTAAAAGTTTTATAACTTTTACAAACTTCTTATTTATGCTTAAATATGCCTCAATATCTTCATTTCTTACCATTGTAACATAAAATTCAATTCAATTAGGAAATATGATCGGAATCAAGTTGAAGAAAACCATTCCGTCATAAAAAAAATCAAATTAAGATTTTATAAAGATCATATCAAATTAAGATAAGATGTTTAGATTACAATGAATCTGAGCTCTCTGTGGACGTTAAAGTACGACGAGATTAAATTTTGCTGAGAGACCCCAAGCCAAATGCTAGAGAAGTTTTACGTGCCATAATTATATGTCATGCTTGCCTACGATTTTCCCATCCAGAAAATCGGACGCCTGGGTTCAAATTTCGAAAAATAGCTTTTTAAATGATATCTTTGGTTCAAAAAGGAATAAGCTACTGAAATTTGGAATCTGTTATTCTAAAGTTTCGATATGTGACTCAATCAGTCAAAGAACTTTGTCTATTATATTACACGGATATCAGTGTATTTTCAACAGTTTAACAGTGTAGTATGCTTTCCAATTTCATTTATACTTTATCGCGTCCCCCACTTGCAATAAAATGTATACAAGAATAATGCATAATAAGTATTTTTTTATTATTATTTTTTTAAAAATTATTATTAAATAATTTAAAACAGCATTACAGACAGACCGGAGCCCTGAATTTTAGTGATATTTTATTTGTGATGAAATTAAACTACTTGGTAGACATATTGGAGAAATTAAAAAACTAAGAAAAAATCTAATTAAAAATCGAGAATCAAATACACATACAAAGGTCTCACTGAGGAACAGACTTAAAAAAGTGATCATTTGAAAAAAAAAAAGTTATGAAAACAGTGACTAATATAAAGTATACATCGGCAAAATATTATATATCTCTATACAAATAACTGATTAAGACTTAATATGGGAATCGTAGTGTTTTGTTTCTACAAAAACTGAAATCAGTAATTTTGATTGTTAATTTAAATTTTTTAAATATATTTTTCCACTCTCGCTCTATTTAATAACTGATGATGAGAAGATGAGAATTGGACGTCGCGATTAATTTTAAACATAGCGATGCTACTTAAAGGGTAGAAATATGCCCATAAAGAAGTACACTGCATTAATAAAATGTAAAAAATATAATTTTATATTAAAATTGCTGTCGTTACTTTGAATATTTTTTACAAACGGTTTTATATGAATTGACAAGCGTAGCTGGCTGACAGGGCTCTATAATTTCACTTTTGAAATTCCTTTACAAGTTTTGTTATAAAATTTATTGAAATTGTTTTTAAAAAAATCAAATCCATCAATTTGTATACGCTTGTCAAACATAATTTATTTAAATTTGTACTTTTCAGACTATTTTCCAAAACATTATTTAATTTATATTTAAAACTATTTACCAATAACGTTCATCAAATCCATTTGAGTGTATTTTATAAAGAATGAATAAAATGCTTCTACTATTCAATTACTTATTATGTTTTCTAAATTACAATATAAAGAAATTTTAAAACCCTTATGGCACTAAAGCAATTCACGGACTTCAATTTTGATAGTCCAACTGAATCTCTGCCATTCCTTTTTATGAAGTACAAATTCCGAAAATTAGCCCATGACTATACCGTTTTATATAGGGTGTATTTCAAAAATAATAAACCCTGATTGTTTACTAAGATCTCTTGTATTATTATAAATTCAGAATTGACAATAGATTTAAAAAAAAAACATTTATTGGCCAAGAAAATTGTACAAGTACATGGGAAATGCAAGACAATATTAAGCAACTTATGAAAAATATGCAATTACATGAGGTATGCAATGCGAATATACATAATAATGTACTATGTGTAACACAATAGCAGCAAGAATAGCCACCACTCCACTCCGTCACTGATACTGAATTATTCTAACCAATCAGCTTCCACCAACAGGAGAATACTGCCGTGGGCTGGTAAAATGCAGTAACTTCCACTATGACTTGTGCCATTGTTGCAAGCACTCAATTACTCTAACAATTAAGGATTTTTTTTTTTCAGATCAAATATGGTACAACACAACTCATTGTTGTGATTACTCCAGTTTACCTGCCCACGTCAGAATATTGCTTCCAATTGCAGGAGAATATTGCAAAGCATTTAACCCTTTCAGTCCCAGTGATGCCATTTGGCATCACCACTTTCAATATTTTTTTCAAAATGTTTGTCCCGTTATGACATCCATACACACATCATTCGATTCTTCACACTTTGTTCTTTTCGATAATAATTTACATTAATCTCAATAGAAGTCAGATTTACTATTTTTTTTATTCAGAAAATAGCTAACAAGCGTTTCACCTGATTTTTGAAAAGTTCCCTTCATTTCCACATATTTAAAACACAATTTAAACTCGGTTAAAATAATTATTAAATTTTTTTTAATAATATGGTCAGATACCTTAAAATATACAACTCAAAGCGTTTTTAGGTAATATATATTTTTTATTTTGCTGTTTTCCACATTAAAATTTTTTTTGCATTATTTAAAAATCCATATAAAAAAATTATAATGAAATTTTTTTTCTTATGGAACTCCTATTTTTGACCTAAAATAATCTTATTATGTGAATATAAGATGTGTCTGTAGTGTAGAAAATTTTTGGGACTGAAAGGGTTAAACGGAACATTAAAATGAAAATTATAAATTCATATGAACAACAGTGAGAAAATACATTAAAAGATCTTGAGTCTATAATTTGGGAAGTTCAACTCTATACATGAGGACATCACTTTATTTCGCGCCAAGTATCTCCATCTTAACCATGTGCCTCTACGATTTGTTGCCACAAAAACCTAAAAAAAAAGCAAGGGAGTTACTACCAAATTTAAATGACATATTTATACTCACAACATAATATAAACACAAAACAATAGAGCAATCTATATATATATTCTTGTTACGTGTCCAAAAATAAAGGGAAATTTCTATGGTCGGAATGGCAACGAACAGCATTACGGATTCGGCAGCCAAGTTAGCTTTAACTAAAAATATCAGCATTCAAAATACAAATTTAATCAGTTATTCACTTATATTTTAGCATATAACATCTGTTTTTGTACAATAAAACTGATTTCCTAAAATATGGTCTAAAGCGCTGTCCACATTACCTCAACAACAACACTGACAACACCTGCGCGCACGCATAGAGGCACAAATTGTATGTGTTGCAGTGTTAAGAGCATGTGTTGTCAGTGTTGTTGTTGTTGACGTAGAGAATACTGCATTCGCATAAAGATATTTTAACCCAAATAATACAGTTTGCACAGATTTAATTACATTTGGCAACACTATATTTTCATTTGATTTGCGATTCAATTGACGAAAAATTGACAACTTTGGCAGTTTAATGTGTACGGAATGCTCGGCGAAGGTTAGATAGACAAAACGAAACTGCAGTTCAAGTATCTGTAATACGATGGTTTAACAGTAGGAACCGTACGTAGGTTAACTGAGGGACAGGTTTAACCGTAGGAATCCGATCGTCACAATCAGCAGGTAATCCGATCGTCACAATCATCAAAACGCATTAGCGTTAGAGTTTCTTCTGTTCCAGAATACGATTGTGAATAACTCAATAAAGTTTGTGAGTTTTGCGGAATGCTCGGCGAAGGTTAGATAGACAAAACGAAACTGCAGTTCAAGTATCTGTAATACGTTGGTTTAACAGTAGGAACCGTACGTAGGTTAACTGAGGGACAGGTTTAACCGTAGGAACTTACGCAGGTAATCCGATCGTCACAATCATCAAAACGCATTAGCGTTAGAGTTTCTTCTGTTCCAGAATATGATTGTGAATAACTCAATAAAGTTTGTGAGTTTTGCGGAATGCTCGGGGAAGGTTAGATAGACAAAACGAAACTGCAGTTCAAGCATCTTGTAATACGTAGGTTTAACCGTAGGAAACATAATCAGGTTTAAGCGTTGGAACCGTACGTAGGTTTAACCGTAGGAACTTATGTGGGTAATCCGATTGTCACGATCATCAAAACGCATTAGCGTTAGTTTCTTCTGTTCCAGAATATGATTGTGAATAACTCAATAAAGTTTGTGAGTTTTGCGGAATGCTCGGCGAAGGTCAGATAGACAAAACGAAACTGCAGTTCAAGCATCTGTAATACGTAGGTTTAACCGTAGGAACCGTACATAGGTTTAACCATAGGAACCGTACATAGGTTTAACCGTAGGAACTTATGTGGGTAATCCGATCGTCACGATCATCAAAACGCATTAGCGTTAGTTTCTTCTGTTCCAGAATATGATTGTGAAGAACTCAATGCAGTTTGTGAGCCCTATTCGGTTGGTTGAGGGGCAATGAAATACCTCCCGCGCACCAACAGGAAATACTGCATTTTAAGGCTCTGACAACCATTATGTCAGTCTGACTTGAATGTGCTTTTATATTGCGTAAATAGATGAATAGTTTCACAGTATTAAACATAAAAAATTTGCCTGAACCTTCCTCTCAAATTTATACACAGAAATTTATGTTTCCATCTTCCATAATATGCTTGTTATGTTATTTCCTTAGAAACGAACGGCAATGAAATGCCACTATACTATACATGGACAAACCAATGCCGTTCAGTCATTGGGATTTGGGCAGTTTAGACATTGGCCTTTTTTTAATCTTAAGGAAAAAACCACTTTATCATAAAATACCTAATTTTGTAACACTTTACTTGCATTATTTTACTATTGCACTTGCAATTTATGCAGGGTTATAACTAATTACAGTGCCCATAACAATCAATTAAGGATTTTTTTTTCAGGTCAAATATGGTACAACTAATTGTTGTGATTACTGCAGTTTACCTGCCCATGTCACAATATTGCTTCCAATGGCAGGAGAATATTGCAAAGCATTAAACCAAACATTAAAATGAAAATTATAAATTCATATGAACAACAGTGAGAAATACATTAAAAAATCTCGAACCTATATTTTGGGAAGTTCAACTCTATACATGAGGACATCACTTTATTTCACGCCAAGTATCTCCATCTTAACTATGTGCCTCTACGATTTGTTGTCACAAAAACCTAAAAAAAAGCAAGGGAGTAACTACCAAATTTAAATGACATATTTATGCTCACAACATAATATCAACACAAAACAATAGAGCAATTTCACAGTATCAAACATAAAAAATTGGCCTGAACCTTCCTCTCAAATTTATACACAGATATTGAAAATTTATGTTTCCGTCTTCAATAATATGCTTGTTATGTTATTTCCTAAAAACCGAACAGCAATGAAATGCCACTATACTATACATGGGCAAACCAATGCCGTTCAGTCATTGGGATTTGGGCAGTTTAGACATTGGCCTTTTTTTAATCTTAAGGAAAAAAACACTTTATCATAAAATAGCTAATTTTGTAACACTTTACTTACATTATTTTACTATTGCACTTAACAACACTTGCAATTTATGCAGGGGCATAACTAATTACAGTGCCCACAACAATCATTTTTCAATATTTAACAGAACTAGTTAATCAATAACTTCATTAAAATCAAGTGCCTATACCGAACCAGAATATTTTTGTCTGCATTGGATTTCTTTTTAAACGAGTAGTAAAAGCGCTAATTTATATTTTCCCATTAGGTGCACCTGCCAAACGGCAAGAAGCCCGGTCAGATTTATCATTCAATTCACTAAAACAATTACTCAAGTAGCATTCATTCAACCACATTCTTTTATTTACGTACCTAGATAGTCAAAATTCGAATGAAAAAAAAAAACGTGCATGAAATTCCACGCCAGCCATTTTGAAAATGCAACACATAAACAAAAATATAATCAAATTGATCATGTGATATTAAGATGCACTGTGATTGGCTAAAAATCTTGGTCGGCAATTTAGCGCTGGAGCATAGCTGGAGCTATATTGCCGACCATTTTGGTCGGCTGTTTAGACACTCCGGCCATTTAAATTTGCTACGACAGTTACAGTTTGTTCATTTACAGTGAAAACATATATATATATAAATTTCCAGATGGAGATTTGCTTATTAATTTTTTATCAAGTGATGAAATATTTTCCAATGAAAAGTTTGTACAATAAGTTAAAAAAAAAGTTAAAATGAAATGGATTTCATTCATACAAAAAAAAGATTAATTACATATTAACTTCTACTTCAGTAATACCCTTCTTTCTGGTTTGTGATTGTTTACATTCGGAAGAAATGCGTGCGGTGTGCGCAATCCAAATTACAAGTTACATAAACGAATAAAATTTTTAAAAAGAAATCTGTTTATTCAGCATTGGAAACTTTTGAGGAAAAATTTTAATTCGTTTCTAATTGTTTCGCAACATGAACCGCATTTTAAAGATTAGCGTCATTCAACGATTATGTCGAAACGAGTTGACACGAAAAATGTCTTCTTTAGACATCAAAAGTATTATATAATTATTTTTTTTAACTAAAATTATTTGTCTTATCTAAATCTTGCTTATGTAAAAAAACAAATTAGCACAAGTGTTCAATGATAATTAAGTGTACATAGACTTGATCAATTTTATTAGTAATTGTTCAACATATAAAGTTTACATAATCTCAACAAGAATTTTTCCCGGAAAATAGAAATTAAAACTAAAGGCATGAGAATAAATTGTATGTGAATTTTCTTTTAATGGTAAATGTTTCATAAAGAAGTAAATTTTTGGTGATTATTTTCAGCACAATCTGAAACCATTGCTTATCATGATGCCTACTCCAAAGCCAAAGCTGAAAGATCCCAAGCATCTACAGAATTGAAACCGTTGTATATGGATCTTCAGGCTACAACTCCAGTTGTAAGTGAATTACAACTTTTTAAACTTATCACGTCTATCATGCGACCACATCCACAACGAACAGAGGCTGGGGAGCCCAGTCGGTTAGGCACTTGCCTAGCATGCGAAAGGTCCCAGGTTTGGGTCCGGGCATCGCCAAAATAACTTCCAACCTATAAACGGCCCGTGCAGCCAAAAATGTCCGACGAATAATACTGTGTAAGGGAGTGCACGTTAAATATCCTTCAAGGTCCTAACGCTGCGTACGATGTCGCCCTTAACGGTTGCGTTGGGTGCCTATTCAGGTGTGGCTCGTCACTTGACTGGTTCTAAAATACGACGCCCGTCACCAATAGCCCTCGTGTAGCTGTAGTGCGACGATAATTCAAACCTAACCTAATCCACAACGAACAGTTTTTCTGAACTGAACATAGTCTTAAGAAGCAGATAGAATTTAAAGGGTATTAGTAGGTCTGTTGGATAAAACCATGTTTTTCCCCCAACCTGCATGCAGGACCAATGTGAAGATTCTTTTAATTTATTCTTCAGGTTCTAAGGAGCCCAGTAAAGGTGTTTGCCTAGCATGCAAAAGGTGCCAGGTTCCGGTCCAGGCATCCCTAAAATAACTGATTGCCTATAAAGCCTGTGTAGCCAAAAATATCGGACAAATAATACCCTTTGTTGTAGGGGGAGTGCTTGCTAAAAGTCTTCCCTCAAAGTCCTGTCCTGTGTACGATGTCAAGCTTACTGGTTGTGTTGGGTGCCTATTCAGATGTCAACTCGTCATCTGACTGTAGTTCTAAATTACGATGCCTGCCTCCAATAGCCCTAGTATAGCTCAAGTGCAATAATATAATATGTGTTCCTGTGTATAAATATGTGTTCCTTTGTACTACCACACAGTGTAGGGTTGCTATACCTATCATGTTGTATGAAATCTGTATTGTTTACTACATTCTGGCCTTTTCATTGCTTGGCATCATAACCAAAATTGACGAATTGCATTCAGCCGTTATGTCATAACCGTTCCCAATTTCTTAAAACAGAACTTTTGTGCAGTCAAACTTTGATAATTCAACCAAGTTTCAGTATCTAATTTAAATTCAAGCACTTCCCAAAACTAGCATTCGAATTATTTCCAGTTATAATTTAACGCCATCGCCAAATTTGTAGTGAAACTTTTAATGATATGGTTTTCTAGTAATTTCAGAAATATATGAAAAGAATTTTTCCCTTTCATAGAAAAACTTATTTATATTGTTGGTCATTCTAAAAATGAAGTAGGTTTTTAAGGTTTTGGACGTCCAATATTTTTTTTAGTTCATATTAAATATTTAAAGTATTAAAATGTAGCCTGTACGGCTATTAAGAGAGGGCCAAGAACGGCAACCAAGCACACAGCCTCACATGTTGAGGTCTAATTAGCAAGTGATCGATTTTAATGGTTGTGAGAAGAGTGGATCAGAAGTCAAAACAAATTCTGCTGCATCTGCAATTTTTCTGGGAAAAATATGTATCAACGCCTTTTAAAGCGTAGGAACTGTTATATGGATCGGAAAATTTTAACTGAGAGTTATTTAGAAAGAACTGTTATTTGTGTGGTTAATATTATAACTTTATCGAGAATTGTACAATATATATCATATACATTATACTTGTTCCATTTATTTCTTTTTACCTTCTTCAGGATCCAAGGGTAATGGACGCCATGTTGCCCTACTTCATATCTAGTTATGGCAACCCTCACTCTAGAACTCATTCCTATGGTTGGGAAAGTGAGGCCGCTGTGGAAAAAGCTAGAAAAGTATATTTAAGGTTTCTTTTGCATGAATATATGTTCGTTTTATAAAAAAAAATTGTGTTTGCTAATGGCATATCATCCGTAAACTTCATTATTTTCTTAATACAGCTTGTGGTTTAACTGTTTAAAACTAGCACTAGAAACTCTGTGGTTCATTGAAGAGCTTAGTGGAAGAATGTTCTAAGTGACAAAAAGGTGAAATGAGCCTTTTTAGTTTGCATTCAGATCTTTTGAAAACGGTATTTGTAAACTGTACAAAAATTCTATTGAAAAGGGGAATTTTGTTATTGTTAAAGATATTTTAATATCTTCATTGACACAACAATCTTAATATTTTCAAAAACGTCACTTAGCATGTTGTCGTTCTTACACTGAGCTATTATGTTTATTAATTATATTATAATTAATTATATTATTATGTATTATAATTATGTTTACATTTGTTCTACAAGGAAGGATACATTTGCATGGAATGTACACAATGTACAGAAAGGATAATTTTGCATGGAACTAGCCATTGCTTTATATGGCAAAAGTAATGGCTAGTTCCATGCAAAATTATCCTTTCTGTACTGTAAGTCATGTTAATAAAAAGTGATTACAACTTTTAACTTTAAATGAAAAAAATTAGCGGATTAGCTGATCTACTCTTATTAAAACTAAATAATGTTACATGCTTTTTTTTTATAGATTTATTTTACTAATTTAAGAAGCTTTTAAGTTCCTCTTAAATTGTGACTTACACCATAGTTACATAGAATTAGCCTAACGTATTTGCAAAATTGCTTACTCTCCTTGCCAACCTAAGTTGGGTAAATAGATTGTGAATTGGGTAAATAGATTGTGAAATTTGTGAATCCATCCAGAAAACATGTTTAAAAATTAATTTTTAAAGGTCTAACAGATTCGAATATTATTATTAGAAAATTTGGCAATTTTATAAGAATAAAAAGTGTATTTTGGTTAAATTGTATTCAGATCATCTTGTATGTAAATATTACCTTACAGAAGTTTCCAACTAATGGACCATCCGCTCTTTTCCCCCCTCCTTTTTACTCTTTGTTGTTACCCAAGTTAGATTGGCACGGGGTGTAGATTGTGGAGAGTGTGAATTTTTGCTTTCATTCCATAGTATTTTAGTCAAGCCTTCCTTGAACTTGGTGTAGTTAATAAGCAACAAAGGGAATAAATAAAACAACACAGTATTTTACGAAATCTTTTAATAGATATAACATTTTTGGTACTTAATCAAATTTTATATATGACATTTCCTGACAAACTCCTCGAAAACTTATATTTTTAACCTGAATTAAACCTAATAACTTAATTACCTTTTCAAATATCCTTAATATCACTTAGTACTTTAACATCCCTGTCGTGACGAACAGTCGCCTAATAATCGTTTTCCACGGAAGTTTCCTGAATCATCAGACTAGATGTTGACCTTTTAAAACCTTTCTTATAACAAATTCCTTTTTTTCTGATTGGTCAGTCTGGGAGGATCTTAGAATTTTCGCCATTTTTGTGAGCATTCCGTCATCCTATTCAGGCAATCAATTTATCTCTTACCAATGCCTAACAGCTAATAAAGAAGACTCACTTTTATCTAAGTTTCCCTGTGGACTTATTTTACATATATTACTCTGGTTCTACAATGTTTGTTTTGTATTGCAGCAAGTTGCTGACTTGATTGGTGCTGATCCAAAGGACATTATTTTCACCAGTGGAGCCACTGAATCCAACAACATTGCCATCAAAGGTGTGGCACACTTCTATGGCGAAAAGAAGAAGCACGTCATCACTACCCAAATTGTAAGTTTTTCTGCAATTTTGCTGTCTACAGGTAAACTGCTGTAATACCAACAGTGAATTGGACCATTTTTGCTTGAGATAGGCAGTCTTTTAGTATGATTTCTAATAAGTTTAGTCTAGATACTGCAGTTTACAGGCCCACCGCAGTAGTAATCTACATTTGAATCCTATAAGTATATTTTTGATATTTTGCATGCAGTAAAGCTGAATTTGCTCTTTAATAATTGCACAAGATTTTGAATTGTTTTTAATTTGGGAAAACAACATAAAAATTTAATGACCCAACAGATAAAGTATAATTTATAATTTTCTTATCAAATTAAAAACGTAATTGCATCCAGCTTTAGAGGTATAAATTGATTGGGTAAGAGAGTATTTAAGGATGTGTTGGCTTAGTATCTTTAATTTTATTCAGCTTACTTAGTTTATTATGACCATTATGATATCTGTATTCAAGAACCAAGTAAAAAAATTAATTTCATGATCATCAAAAGTATCTTCAAAATAAATGTATGTTTTGTCTTTTGCATCGTTCATATTATTTGCTTAATTATAATAATATAATAGCATATTTTATTATGTTCAAATTTCCTTTTAATGGTGCCACCCAATATTTTTAAGATTTAGATCATTTATAAAATTCATGATTTGCACTGTTATAATTAGAAGATATATTGCTCACACGTTTAAACTTTTTTATTAGTTTTATTGTTGTAACTCTTAACTTTATTTTCATTTCAGGAACACAAATGTGTCTTAGATTCTTGCCGAGTGCTAGAAACTGAAGGGTTTGATGTTTCCTATTTACCTGTACAAGAAAATGGAATTTTAAGTATGAAAGTAAGTAATGTTCAGTCTTATGTATGGAGATTTTTTGATTATTCCAAATAATTTTATTTTAGAATTTCTATATTTGTGCTTTGTAGTTACAACTTTCCCCTATCGACTGCCAATTTATATAACTCCAAAATGCCAACAATTACTTTTGAAAAGTATCGGGATTAGTATCCAGCTCCTGAAAAGTATTTGTATTTTTAGGTACAAAATATTTGAACTGAAATGTTACAATATTTACGTTAATAAAAACGTTGCATTAAGGCAAAATTTTAATGAATTTTTTGTCTTCTTCAAGGTGCTTCAAGATGCCATTCGACCAGACACTTCCTTAGTATCAGTGATGACTGTTAACAATGAAATCGGAGTTAAACAACCTATTGGTGAAATTGGTATATATAATTATTAATATTTGATATTCATGTATTCCTTTAACTTCATTGTTGTTGTTGCTTATCTCCTTGGTTTAGCAGAGGTAAACCAGGTCTATAATGTTTGTCACTCGTAAGAAGTCTAGGACCATGACTGGATTTTCATACATATCGTGTCTGGAAAGTCCCAGACAGTCCAGGATGTGGTCGGGTGCCGCCTGTTTGTTGGAACACTTCGGGCAGATAGGAAAGGTCTTCTTCCCATTCGTGTAACACAGAGATCTAATGTGTCCACTTTTAAGTCTCGTAATGGCCGTCTGGTTGCTTCTACAGCACTTTAGGGATAAAGCCTCTCCTGGTCGCTTACCTTGGTACCAGTGGTGCACTGGAGGAATTTTCCAAGATTCATTATGAAGACTCATAGCCCTCGAAAAGAACTCGGAGTGGGTCAACAAATCAGAGGTGTAAAGCAGCTCATTACAACCCTCTTTAGCTAGTAAGCCTGCCGTCTCGTTGCCATAAATGTCTACGTGAGAAGGGATCCATTGAAAATGAGCCTCTCTTAATGATGAAAGATGTTTGAGTTTGCTAATAATTGCCATACCAGTACTATCTCGCACCTTTAGCCAGTTGGAAAGGTAATGGATGGAGCTTTGGCTGTCAGACAGAATCCAGACAGGAGATGAGCCAGGGAAGGAGAGAATTGAGTCAATGCCCTCATTAATGGCGATCAGTTCACTTCTGAAAACTGAACAATGGTCTGGATTTCTCCTCTTAATCATTTCCCTGCCTCCCTGGGATAAAATAAAAATTCCACTGCCTGAACAGCCACGTTCATCTTTGCTTCCGTCTGTATATATTACGGGACAATCCTTAGGAATATTGTGGTTTTTTAACTTCATTGCATTCTTGATGCATTCAAGTTGGAACCAATTTCAAATTTTATCTGTATTTAAATAAATCTCTTTTTATATAGTTGTAGCCTGTTGGTTTGTTATAATTTTCAATGTTTGAGTTTGCTCAAAATATCATGCTGTAATTTTAAGTATCTTTTACAGCTCTCCCCTGAGTAGGTCAATAACAGTAACGAAAATTATAAAAGGCATGTTTCACCTTTTGAGTGGCAGCAGTTTCAAAGGAATGAAAACATCTTAATTGGCGAATTAATGGTTGTTGGAAAAGCTTACTGTATTGTATCACTGATACAATCTAAGAATAAAGGCAAGATTAAATATGCATTTTATAAAACAAGCCATTTTTCTTTTCAACCCTCAATGATAACAACCAAGTAAAAAGAATGAAAATTTAAAAACAAAAATTTCATTCATTTTTTGAGATGCTGCTGTGTGCAGAATTGATTTTTTTTTTCTTTTCAGAGTTAAAACAATTGGTAGAGGCGAAACAAAGAAGTAGGCGAAAAAAGTGTTTTTGAAGCTTGCATTGTGATAAAAAGAACTATAATACTAGCTATTGACTATAACTTAACATATATATCTTTCTGACATTAAAATTTTAACAACATGATTTAATGTTAAATATATATTTTTTAATTTCAGGTGCTTTGTGCAGGAAAAATAAAGTGTTTTTACATACTGATGCTGCACAGGCTGTTGGCAAAATACCTGTTAATGTCAATGAAATGAGTATTGACTTGATGTCAATTAGTGGTCACAAGATTTACGGACCAAAGGGTATGACGATGTATTTTTGGTTATTTTATTTATTTTCTCCTTTCTAAAAGAATACTTTTCGTTAGTATTAGTCCTACTTAGTTTACATATTCATAAAATGATTTGATATTTTTAAAGAAACATATCTGTCACAATTTTGAAAAGAAATTTTTAATTTTCTTTGTAAAAAAAATATTGATTTTTACATTGATTACATGCTAGGCATAAAGCACTATATTATTTTCTTATTTTCAATTAAATCTTGGTGTGGCGATTGGATTGTTGGGGTTCTATAACTATGTCAAAAATCTTATGGATACTGAACGCATAGCGAATAAATGCCAACTCTACTGCTAGTCTCATATCCTGGCAACATTTACTTAGCATCACAAGAACAATTCTGGACAACACTTATTTCTGTGTCGGGTTTCAGAAAGCAATGTTGAACTTACGTCTTGCTAAATTGTACTTCGTAAAATAGTCAATTAAATCTGACTTTAATCTTAGCTTTTTTTATTTTGGCTTACAAGCGTACTTATTGTTTAATTAAAAGTTTAGTTAATTAACTTTTTAAAAGCAACTTTCCAACCCCAAGTCACATAACTTGTACTGCAGGTTGATCATAATCTTTCCCTGTAGGTGTGGGTGCCCTGTACGTACGCAGGAGGCCAAGAGTTCGCGTGCAGGCCATCCAGAGTGGAGGGGGGCAGGAGAGGGGGATGCGCAGTGGGACAGTACCCACTCCCCTAGTTGTGGGTTTAGGAGCGGCATGTGATATAGCCCAGGCAGAGATGGAGGTACTATTGCAGTGTTATTCTCCTCAACAAACAAATTGCTTTTGTTTATTAGAACTTCCTGGGTTGCTCGATACTTGAAAAGTTCTTGGTAAAAACTTTGATTTTCAAGGTTTTGAAAGTGCTTGAAAACACTATCGATTTTTTTATATCACAATGTAAGCTTCGGAAACACTTTTTCGCCTACTCTTTTGTGGGGTTTTCCAGGAAAGAGGAAACAGCGGGGTTTTTTTTTAAACGGCATGAATATTGCTGTTTTATACATACTTTACTAAACCTCTTACGACCTGGAGTCCCTATTTGGGGACATTTTTTAAAACCTCCTCACTAACAATTCACACGTTAATTAGTTCCGGAATTGACCTGATCCAATAGAAAAAGATCCAAATATCAGTTTTCAGTGTTTGATTACAGTTATCAGTCTTTAACTTTTTGGGCCGACAAATTTAATTATCTTGAAGTAACCGTTTTTTGTCGTCTTCTAAGGCTGTTGCAAATGTTAATTTTGGCTCCATTAACAACACTTTTTCAATGTGAATCAGTTCCTATTTTTCTTTTTGGTTTATTGCTTATGTATAACCCAAGAAAGCAAAGCAAGTGATTTTTTATGTGGATTTTTTTAATAACTAAAAAACACTTTACATTTGAAAATTGTAGGGCTCACTTGAACATTTTATAAAGCACTAAAAAAAGCATCTTAATTTTTTATTTCACTTCCTCCTAGAAAAAACCTTGAATTCTCATTGTGAAGCCCCTAAATAGTTTTTAGTACCCTTTTACTTAATTGTATGCAGACTGCAGAGTATTGAAAAAAATTCCTCTTATTTATTAAAACTTAATTCATATTTAAGAGTTCACAATTATTGTACATAAATACACAATCTAAACTATTAATTTGATTTATGCTAACAATCATTAAATTTTTTCGTTTTAAGTGTTATTAATTGGTTCATCTATGCCAAACCAAAAGTATGATGTTCTTCAATCTTTCGACTTTCATCTATTATGTTTGATAATAAAAATGTTTTGTTGCAGTACGACAGTGCCAGAATTGAAAAATTAGCAAAGAGGCTTATTGATGGCATTATGGCAAAGGTTCCCCAGGTCATTAGAAATGGGGATCCAATCCAGACATACTCAGGTATCTTACTAAGTTATAAAAATATTTCTATTTTACTTGCTATTTTCATTGCACCTAAATTACTTTTTTACTATGGCACCCATTTTGTAAATTATTACAAAATAACTTTGTATGCTTTAAAAACAATTTTGTTGCAGTTACTTAAAAATATTAACTGGTTTCTTAGTGGTTATTTCTGAATTCAATCTTCTTATTCTTAAACATATTCAGTTGTCTCAACAATCCAAACAAGAGTGAGGTTTCGCTGTTTCTGTTAGGGACCTGACAAAATTAGTATTTTGGCAAGTTTATGACCTGTTGATCACTAAAACCTTGCCTTACAAATGTTTTAGGCTTTTTAAAATGAAGTAATCTACATAAAACTCTACATCTATCAACATCAAACATAATTTCCTGTGACGATTCAAAATATATATATGTAAAATAAGTCGACAGGGAAACTTTAGAGCAGTTAAGTCTTTTTTATTTAGCTGCTAGACATTGGTCAGTGATAAATTGGTCGTCTGAAGTCGACGGTAGAGTGGGACGAAATGTTCTAAAAAAAATGTCGAAGAATGTCGAATTCACCTCCACCGACCAATCAGAGTTAAGATTATTCATGGGAAAAGGCATAAGTTCAAAATGACTCAGCAAAGTTTCTGTGGGAACGATTGGTCTAGGTGACTTTCGCCGACAGGGTGTATTTGGGATGTTAAAGTGCTAAGTGATATTAAGGATATGTGACAAATTTTAAGTTATTAAGTTTAATTGGGGTTAAAAATATAGGATTTTGAAGGGGTTAATTTATACTATGTCATATATATTACACAATTTTTGAAAAACCCCACCTCCAACACATGCTTCTTTTTCAGGTTGCATAAATTTGTCTTTTTCCTGCATTGAAGGTGAAAGTCTGTTGATGGCCCTGAAAGACATTGCTCTGTCTTCAGGAAGGTAAATTCATATCTATGTATTTGAAAAAACATAAACAGTTTGGGCACTGTAAAGATCCACATTACATAAACTTACAAAAATTTAAACTATTTTTTAGGTATTTCAAATCATCAAAAGATTCAGTTATGTCTACATCATCTATGTGTAGTATATTATGATTTATTTAAAAAAAATTGCAGTTTACTTTAGAAATTTAATATAATGCTTTTCAAAACTTGAGAGTTGAACCTTTGTTATAGTTCATTTTTAACCCTAAGTAGACTCATTATGCATTTAGGATGAAATAGTAAAAAGCAGGACAGGGGGGATCTTAATTTTTGAACAAAATTAAAGGAAAAACTTAAGAATCATAACTTTTGAATAAATTAAAACAAAACAATTTTGAAAATTTATTTTATAAAAATAATTGAAATTAAATTTTTAAACATTTAACAGTCATGAAAGCATGCAGGCATTTTTTAAAAAGGTTTTTCATTAAAACAAACATTATTTCATTCTTCAAAAGACTTGATTCGTCCATCTAGCGATAAAATAGAAAATATAGCTTTATAGAAAAATCTTATGGAAAATTTAAAAACGTTTATTTGAAATAAGTGTGAGTTTAACTTAGAAAAAGAATTGAAAGCAGATGATTTCAAATGGAATCATTGAGAGTTAAAGGGTTAAACATGTGGACATCAAAGTCCCAGTCTTGAGGAAATGATAGAGTTGGAATCATGTGCAATATTGAACAGACACAGAGTTCCCAAAAAAAAATCCATTTTATTTAAAATCAACTGTGAAATTACACGATCATTTACGGACACACGTAAACACATACAGACACAGGAGCAATCACACATAGCCAACCTCTTGATACTTATATGTGTACATAAAAAGTTTACGGTTTAACAGTTATAATCGCTAAATAGGCATTAAGTCTGAAACATAATCTCCAACTAATAGCGGGCTGGGGAGCCCAGTCGGTTAGGCACTCGCATAAGCATGCAAAAGGTCCCATATTCGGGTCTGGGCATCGCCAAAATAACTGCTCACCTATAAACAGACCATATCCGATGAATAATATTCCCCGTAAGGGAGTGCACGTTAAATATCCTTCAAAGCCCTAACGTGTGTACAATGTCGCCCTAACGGTTCCTGTTCAGTTGTCGGCTCGTCACTTGACTGTGGTTCTAAAATACGTCGCCAATAGCCCTCGCATGGCTCTAGTGCGACGATAATTCAAACCTAACCTAACCAGTGTTTTCAAGCCTGGAAATAAATGGCATCATTACTGAGAAAGCAGGTGGCCTTGATGCCTAGACTTTCAATAAATGGCGTACAATCATAAAGCTTTTTTTTTAACTAATGGCCCTATTTTGCTCATTTCAGTGCTTGTACATCAGCATCTTTAGAACCATCATATGTCTTAAGAGCGATCGGCAGTGATGAAGATTTGGCTCATTCTTCAATCAGGTATTTTAGTTTGAATTCAGCATTTAAAATCTTTATACTAAAATATTTTTTTTAAAAAATGGCATTCGGTCCAAATTCATTTCTAGTGGCCTTAAGAATGTATATTGAACAAAACAATTTATTGTTAATACTTTAATTTAACTATTTATCATTGAAAATAAATTGTTGCAATTAAAATTGCCTTTTTACAATTGAAGAGTTTAGTGCTAGATCATGCTACGTGATATTTTTGAATTTTTTTTAATTTTTATGTCAATGAACACATTATTAATTCCTTTAAAGATAAAAAGTTCATTATAGGAATAGTTCCATTAACTTTTAGGTAGGTACTTTTTAATGCTGGAAAGTACAAAATAAAAACTTTAAAACTCATTCTCATTAACCTTTTATTTCATAACAAGTTTCTTCAGCATAATTATTTAACTATTATTTATACATTCTAATATATGAGGCATAGTAAAGCTGTGTATCTATTTTAAAAAAAGTTTTGAAAACTGCTTGTAGTGTTATGTTTTTAAATATTCCATTCAAACAGACTGTGCAATATAAATTCATACCAAAATTTGCATTTGTTATTTTGCTAATTGAAGGCCAGTGGCTTAGTGGTAGTAGTGCTTTGCAATGACATGCCACAGGTCCGGTGATCGAGTCCCGTATTGTGCAAGGTTGACTTATCCTTTCATCCCTTAACAGGGTTTGTACACCTCCTGAAAATCCTGAATTTCATTATTTTTTTTTCTAAGGGCTCTTATAAACTCTTAAAATTTGTGTCACTTCTCCTGATATTTTTCTCCCTCTCCTGAAAAAATTGACTGCGAATCACAGATTTTTCGCCTGTACTTTATTTGTATAAGTCTACTGAGCATGTGCAGTAAAAAATAGAGTTTGGACATTGTGACAATAGTTAATGTCCCAGAATACACAGCAAAACTCTTATTTTTAAGTGTGGTGAAGTCACTAGAGTAATATGATAATAAAGAAACATATTCAAATTTCTTCCCCGTTACCTCCTAAATTTGCACTCCTTAAAAACTCCTGAATTTCACTATCATAGATTGAGTATAAACCCTGCTTAAGGTGGTCGGTAAAATGAAGACCAAGCATGCTTGGGAACTAAACAGTGGATGTTCTGCGTGAGGTTGACCACCTAACCGGTACATATGCCTAATACCCCTGAGCCCATGGTCCCATAAGCTAAAAAGAGCATGACAGGCCTGTACCCACTAGCAAGTTGTTGCGCTGAGTTGTTTCGTTTGCTAATTCGTATGTTATCATTAAAGGTTTGGCATCGGGAGGTTCACCACTGAAGAGGAAGTAGACTACACCATCGAGAAATGCGTTCTACACGCGAACCGACTGCGAGAGATGAGCCCACTTTGGGAGATGGTACAAAGTGGAATCGACCTCAAGTCTATCCAGTGGTCTCAACACTAGAGAGGTATGGCAGGTACAATGATAAAAAATGAATTTCTGTAGTTACATGACTACCCGGCTTAGTCGTCCGATTTTCTGGATGGGAAAAGCTTGGGCATGCATGTCATATGATTATGTGGCATACAAAAGATCCCTAGAGGACCCATTTGGCTTGGGTTCTCTTGGCAAAATTAAAATCTCGGCATACTTTAACATCCACAGAGAGCTCAGATTTATTATAATCTGCATATCAAAATTGGTAGTAAGAGTCACCTAAATGGTGCCACAAAAAATGGCTCTCAGTTCTGGGAATATGCCGAGTCTGCAAAGGCTTGACCGCCAGTGTTGCAGCCCCATTAGACAGAAGAGAAATTGCAGGACTCAAAGTACAGTAGAATCTTGAATATCCAATATAACTGGGACAGGAGGAAAGTGGGAAAATAAAAAATTTCGGTTAAAGAGAATATTCATTAAACACACTAAAACTTATGGTACAGGGGATAGCCGAAAGCTATGGATTTTTATACTTTAAACGAGGGTTTTTTTTGCATTTGTTGTAAAAAAATTATCCAACACTTTTAGCAAAATTAAGCTATTTTAACTGCAAGGAAATCATTTGGGTTGCTATAAAAAAAGCCCTCATTTAAAAGCCTAAATTTCTTGTTTTAAAATAAAAATAATTTTGTGCAGTTGTTGCATTATAATTACATTATTTTGATATTTTTTACATGTACTTATTTTCTTTTACAGATGATGAACATGGTTTTTGTTACGGTTAGATTACAATTTTAATGTAACTGTGATAAGTAGTTTCATCTATATCAAATGAAGTTTAAGCATTTGTTTTTATCATGCTATATGTTTATTTTTCTTGTCTTATGCATGTACATAGTTACAAATAATAAAGCATGTTCATTGTGAAACATTTTTTGAAATTGGTAATGTTTAAATTAATTAATATAAATACTTCTTAAGTGTATTTTATTTAAATGAAAATTATTAGCGGTTTCTCAGTAATATATTTGGTTAATATTGATTCCTAATAATTTCCTCATTTTAGTCTTTTTTTTTCCAACATATCTCTACACTTTTACAGTTATATTTTTCTTTATGTTTTGCAAAGTAAGCACACAAACAAATATTTAAATTGTTTTCACAAACCATATTTTGAATTATATATTGCCATATCTTCTTCATAAATGTTGTTGGATAAAATGAATGTTAGTATAATTTCCCTTTAAATATTGTTTATAAAACTTGTAGTAATTAAAAAAAATTGAACTATATGGTTCTTTAAATTAAACATTTTCATTCTATAATGTACTGTATATTAAAGAGTTATGAATGTATTTTATGTATATGTTAAATAATGAATTAATTATTTACAAAGACTGCTGCTCTCCCATTGTTATGTTCCCAGGCAAACTCGTGTAAATATATGTAATAAACATACAAGACTGATTGTGTTGATTTAGTATATTAACATTTCACACATTCTCATTTTACAAAAATATTTATTATGAAGCAAACAATTCATGAATTAGTTTGAACTCTTGTTGCATACATAATATATATATATGCATTATGACACATGCTCTAGATCAGCGGTTCCCAACCTGGGGGCGATCGCCCCCAAGTAGGCGATTTGTATTATCAAGGGGGCAAAAAATACTTGAGGGACAATCAGGGGGTGATGAGTTTTCAAATGGGGAGTGATAAAATACTGTTGTACCTTTGTATAGTGAAACCATTCTCCAACCATAACCAAACCAGCCAATTTTTACCTTCAAGTCTCTTAACTTTTCTAGTAACCAGTAAAAATATTTAATTATTTCACTATTTAATCATTCAAGTTAATTATTTCACTTTTGTTCTTTAAAAATGTGTTTTATGTTGTTTTTTTAACAGAGACCGTATAAAGCTTCTTTAATTGTTTTTTTAACGGTAGTTAGTGTTATAAAACTATTTTATAGTTACACTTGAACTAAAATTATGATTAGACACAAACATGAAAATTAAAAGGGGGCGATGGATGTTAATCAACCTAAAAAACGAGGCGAAGATCCAGAAAAGGTTGGGAACCACTGCTCTAGATAACATCTGCTGGAAACAACTTCTGAAAGTAAATGCTAACATTAAATGTTTGTTTGCACACTATATTAGAAAGGGCAATCACAATGGTACTCTATTGTAATTCTAAAATAGAATCAATTGATAAAAATTCAAGGCTTCCACTGTATCTCAGTGAAATACAAATTCTTCTGAGATTTTCTATAATTTTCCTCATCTGACTTTGTTGATGTTTGGTCAACTCATGATCAGCGGTTGTGGCAACAACTGTGCCGAGCGAAAATGAGCGTTCTGCTCTTTTTTTATTAAAATAAACATCAAAAGAAGACCACAGCATTGAAAAATTAATATAGAACAAATTAAGTTGCACGAAAAACTAATTTTAAAAACTTGTTAATGTTCTTATTTTGTAAGGAAGGTGTTAATGGTCCTCACCAATGGGTTGACTAATATTATAACTCTCTAATCTGATTTCAATCAAAATTCCTTGTGTCACTTAATGATTAAAATCTATTAATTGGTTATTCTAAACAATTCAAGTTGTAATGGCTTGCAGCTTATTTTCAATTACCATCTTATTCTACATAAAACATAGCATTTTTACAGCGCTTCTGTTTTAGCTGTCCCAATGAAATAATTGGATTTTTTTAATAATACAAATTCAAATGCACTAACACATTCAAGTTTTTTTTTTAATTGCTCAAACAAAACTAATAAATAAGTTTTAAAGAAATAGACTTCAATAATAGTTTTTGTAACAAAGTACATTTTGTTGCACTTATATTTTTTATAACTTAAAAACCATTCTGTTAAAAACATAACTGTACAATTTGATTTATCAATTAACGACGATTGGGGGGGAATATTTGTCACAGAAAAACAATCTGTTGGCTTTAAGTTTATCTCCATAAACGAAATAGCAATAGTCCTGAACAATTTGGGCACGACAAATTAAGTTACAAAAATTTAAAAGAAGCTGCTTTTATTCAAAAAGGAAAATATTAATGGTATTCTCAAAATTACAGTTATTGGGTCGATAAAAAAAATCAAAGTATAAATAAAGAAAAGGAAAAAAATAAGTATATATTATCACAGGCAGCATAAATTGAATAAAATCTTCTAATTCCATATGCAAAATAAGATGTTCATAATTAATTTTTTAGCATAACAAATGCTTTACATTAAAAATATTCTTTGAACAATTTCAGCTACATGTTATTGATATGTTTGTATTTCATCCCACATGAAATCTGATCCGTTTATAATACAAAGGTTTGCTATACATTGAGTGTCTATTAACATCCTACTAATTATACATTAGTCATTTGTCTTTTTAATTGTGTTTTACAACCTTTTATCTAACAATGTTCAAAAATTCAATTACACTACAGGATTCCTACTCTCCTAGAGGTAGTCTGGGGAGCCAATTTAGATTTACTTCAGCCAAATGAACTTTTAAAATCAAATTAAAGTTCTGGTTAGATTTTAAACAAAATATTTATTAATAAATGGCTGTTTTACTTGATGGGTCGCTTTTTTTTTCTACATGAATGCTAATTAGTATGAAACTGTAAAACAGATTCTAAACAGAAATTACTATGTATTAGATAAAATTTCAACAATTAATACTAGGTTTTTTTAGAGAACAAGTTTTTTAAACACCATTGACTAAATATTTCTTAATAAATAACGTTTGATTTATTCATGATATAAATGCATAACAAATGTGGAAAGATAACATATTTACTTTCGAGTTAAATTATCACAGAAAGTACACAGAACCATTTTAATACAAATTCCAAATTTAAAATTTGTAGATGAGTAACATTTCAATAGAAAAAAATACACATAATTTACAATACTTACAAGTAGTTTGAGAATTCAATAAAACAATGTTTTTGAAAAATGTGTTCTTTATGTTATTTTTTTTTAATAATAAGTTTTATGACCAAACTAATTTGTTCTCAAACAGCATTGGCTTTGTAAAAAAAAAGCTGCTATTTGATGCAGGTTATTAAAATAAATTAGGGCACACTGTTAACAACACAAAAAGTATAGACAATAAAAAAATATTAAACTAAAATAGAGAAAATTGATATTGATTAATTAAATGGTAGAGCTGCTCAAATAATGTAGTCAATTTCATCAAGAAAGATTTTTTAAGAAATGAGAATCTAAAGAATTTTTGAAAGCAAACGGAAAACGTGGTGTTTTAATGACAAGGAGTATTTTTTTTATTGCATCAATGCATGTTATTATATTGCAATAAAAATCGTATATAATATGTTAAGGAATAAAAATAATTACAAACTATAAAAGGCACTCCATATACTTAAAAATATGGTTTTATCTTACAAATGGAACCAAATACTATATCCTATTTACAAAATGAAGACTAAACAACTCAACCGAAAACTCCTCAAAAGTCTAAATTTATGTTTAAAAAAAAAGAGTATATAAATGAGCAAAAAAAATATTAGAAGTACATTTGAGAAATATAGGATGAGTTATACCATTAAACCAAATAAAAGAAATAAATGGCAAGACAACATTTTTGCTAATACTTTGATGACAAATTAATTCAAAGATTTATCATTAAGCTTCACACATATTTATCCAAAACATAGTAAATCAAAGATGCAAGAAATCCTGCATTTTGGCAGAAAAAGAAAAATTATGAAAAAAAAGTTGTAAAATATTGTAAAGAAAACAAATATAATTTCTAAAATGCTTTCGTGTAAAGTATATTAATAACTTTTCATTTGTATGAAAAAGCATTACTACTTGGTTAAAATACTTTGCGTATACCTTTACAATATTTACTTTTGATATTTTCAAAGGCATAATTTAACAAATAGCTACCAACTTAGAAATATCAATTTCTTGTCATAACATACAATAAATAATTCAATCAATATAGATATCTCGTTTAATATTTTCACAATAACAAAACTTTCTGTTTTAGATTGATATTGAGACTATTTTAACCCTTTCAGTCCCAGTGATGCTGTTTGGCAACGTCAGGTTTCTGTTCATAATTTTAAAAAATAATAGGGCAGACATCTATTGAGATAAATAAAAAATATTTTTCAATAGAAAAAAGTTTAAAGAGTCGAATGATGTGCTTTTGGATAGCATAAATGGCTATAGACGATCAGAAAAAAAATTATAAAAGGTGATGCCAAATTGTCATTGGGACTGAAAGGGTTAAAATTTAAAAACAGAACCATGAAAATTTTGCACAACAAGTTAACTGCTACATTGATGTTAGTATGAGTGTTAGGAAAAGTTACAATATTAAATGAAATAAATTCATTTGTTCATCTCTTTAAAATGAACATAAAAAATTCGTGATTTGTAAAGGCTTATATAGTTAAGGGCAGTACAATACTTATATGATTCTAAATTAAAGATTATACAATCTTCCATAAGCTTAATATAACAAATATATTTTTATTTAAAAAATAATAAACTATGAGATGGGTTCAGATATTATTTTATGTTTAAAATAAAAAGAAAACATTAAGAAAATTAAAATACAACTATCATTTTTACAACCCTCACTATTATTTTTTTAAAAAACTGTTTAGGAGTTACAGCATTCGCTTTAAAATACCATCATTAAAATCAAGCAACATCTAAAACAACTAAATAAATGTAATAAATACAGTACTTATAAAGGGGTAAACTTCATTTCGTCACTATCTTTTACAAGTTATGTACGTATACAAAATACATTTGAATATATAACAAAACACAGTTCACTTTCTGGAGATTCCTTTAACTGTTAGAGTGCTCTATTGTTGAAAAAAAAGAGGTTCAACAAATAAGAAGTAGTTTTTGAATGGAAATACCACCCAACTTCAAACCATCCACCCATTGGCCTTTTGATGTTTTCCCTTGTAGAGTTTTTAAGAAAAATGGAAAGAAAGATTGACCGATTGAAATCAGTAAGAATAAACGAATACTGCAATACCTTTTTAAATAGAAAATTTTTAAATCATGTATTTTGTTCTCAAAACATGGGGGAAAACATAACCCAATCATTAATTTCCTTGATAAGAAATAGTTGCTAACCCTTTCACTACTGAAATGGCCCACGACGGACGGTCGACTAAGGATTCGATAATGATATTCCTATCACATATTAGGAGGAAACAAAAATCCTTCATAGCGAAACAGTCAAATAAAAATAAAGGTTGAATTATTGTCGCACTAGAACACAAAATGTGGATTTCATTTCCAGTAATATTTTCTTTTTTGCCGCCTTTTACTTTATCGAATTCAGCATTTGGCCAGTTTCAAACCAGATCCGACAGTAGATTTTGCTTTAAAAGACAATCCATAGACAAATTAACTTAACTTCTTGGCGCAACAGCCCCTTAGTGGGCCAAGGCCTGCCGTGCCTATTTCAGCTTGCGTGACCAAAGACAATCATTAGACAAGGCTGTTGTATTTTTCCCTCTGTACTCTGGGGCTAATATCAGGGAGAATGGATGCCAACATAAAATAGCTTTAGAGCTGTTGTCGTAGGTCTGCCTAAACCTTAGGTTTCGTCATAGAGGGCTCTACATATTACAGCTTATGTGGTCCTTGAACAAGTTTGGAGTTAAATGAAAATGTGTCCTCATTCCCCTTCTTTGAGTCTGATGGGGCACTCTCTGTGTAGCACCAGTTCGAGGAGAGTGGGTTGTTTGTCAGTGTTGACACCGGACTGTCTCATCTCCTGTATTCTCCTTTCAAGTCCCCTCTTCTCCTTGCCGACAGCCCACCACAGACGAACCTGCATAAAATAAAGACATAAACACTATTTCATATTAGGTAATTAAATAGATAATTTACACCTCGATTGTTGCTTGTTAACTATAATTTGACAACTAATCCAAACTTATGGATAGCACCATGTTTTTCAACTGGATTAGTGGTTAAAGCTTTTACACTATTAACTCATCACACCAGAACTTCTTAACCACAAAATTAACTAAACTTTAGCTAAGATATTAATCACAATGGAGTACATCTAAACATAAGTAATTTGCAATATCTACAAAAAAAATTATGCCTGATATTTTTACGACATACCTATTACATGCTTAAACAATTAAACTGTTTACAACAGTATTTTTAGGGCCTTAAAATATACGCCATTATTGTTTGGAACTGAGATTTGAAAATGCAGGGGACAGCACAAATCAGAGTACAGAACACCCCAAAGAACATACATCTCTTTATTTTTAAAAAGCCAAATGATATGATGTGCCAAGACGGTGAGTGACCAATAAAGAAAAATAGCACTGCATTATTTGTGATTGAATGCGTCGGAAGAACAATATTGACTTTTGAAATGGATCGATAAACTAATTTTTATTAATGACTTCGAAATAATTTTTTACTCAAAGCTGTGTACATTTAAATTTTGTTCAAATTTAAATGATTAAACAGTCATTCTTTGATCTTAAAATGGTCAATGCTTTTGTTTTAATTTGTCGAAATTGATCAGAGTGAAACTCAATACCACTGAGCCTATTTGAGCACCAAACAACTATAAACAGTTTTATACCAATCTACCACTGCCAAATATGTTCAAGTATAAAAAACCAACTTACCGCCAACACCAGCAAGGGAACTGTCAGCTCATGCGATTCGTGCTGGGGTGCCAGCTCTAGTGCTGCCTCGGCATACTTTTGTGCCTCAGACACATTGTCCACCGCATTCAGACATGCCACCAGAACACACAGGGTGTAGTATGTGGAGAAGCTGCCTTCTTCGAGGACCTACAACATGGAAAGACATGAGGGTTTTCATGTTGGTAAACAGACAAAACATTACATTTTTATGAATTGTTTGGTATAAGTGAAATTAGTCTTAAAATAGATTCCAACAATACATCTTATTCTAAAATAGAAGTAAATGTACTTCTTCTTCTTCTTCACAAGCTCAACAGCCTTTTGCAGGCCAAGGCTGACTCGCTGATCCTCCTCCAGTTGGCCCTATTAGCCGCAATGGCTCTCCATCGGTTGACTCCTAATATTTTGAGGTCCCTTTCGACATCGTCTAACCATCGTGTGGGTGGTCGTCCCCTACGTCTTGTTCCTTCAATTTTGGAAAAAGTCACTTTATTGGTGGG
The DNA here is from genome assembly GCA_023701765.1 of Hylyphantes graminicola. Classification (NCBI taxonomy): domain Eukaryota; kingdom Metazoa; phylum Arthropoda; class Arachnida; order Araneae; family Linyphiidae; genus Hylyphantes; species Hylyphantes graminicola. The sequence goes on from CM043117.1 coordinate 66,035,193, forward strand.
AAAGTCCTCGGGACATCTGTACAGATGGCCCAGCCACCTAATTCGGGATGCTTTTATAGTTCTCACTATGTCGGTCCCGCCAAATTTACCAAATTTTCTGTAAATTTCATAGTTGTAAAGTATTCTCCACTCAGTAAATGTACTAGCATGATTAAAATAATTTGAGTGAATGTGATTTAATTGTTCATCAACTAGATATTACTCAATTTTCTAGAGGGTAAATGCCCTTATACGGATGATAAAAAAATAAATTGTTTATATCATGATGATCTAATATTCAATAAAAACAAGGTGTCACTAAATTTGTCAGATCACACAGTTTGGCTTAGAGTGACACAGTCAGCAAAAACAATTGATTAACTTCATTGTTATCTTATTTTTTAAAAAAACTCAAAGAGGCTTATTAACTGCAAAAGAGAAGTTTAGTTTGCGAAGAAGTTTAAAGAAGAGTTTAAAAAGCAACATATTCACAAATACAAATGAAAAGTTCTTAAAAATGCATATACAGCAGTTTAGTGACTTAAATGAAGCCCAGTCTTCAGTACATAAAAATGATGAATGAATGAAAACTACTTATATTTCATAAGGTGTAGATATTTTTTTGGTAACCGTTTTTTAGGTGGAGTGTTAACAGTTTATCTTTTCCCCTTCATTCATTCTATTTATGCACTGAATATGGTAATTCATTTACATAATTCCCAAAATGACTATAGGCTTTTTAAGGTCTTTCAACTTTCCATTTAAGTTTATGAATACAATGCCTTTCTTTTTTTCAAATCTTATTAATAACACAGTTTTAATCAATTTTATTAATAACACAATTCTAATCAATCTAGTAGTAGTAGTATTAATAACAGTTTTTGTACTTTTTTTATATGCCGAGTTATTGGCAGCTAAAAAAAAATAGTATAATGAACTCAATTTTAATGTATTAAGAGTAATTACCCAACTATACCTTTTCCTGTACAAAATACACATTCTCCAATAGCACCGCTGAATCCTCAAACTGCGCCAGCTTCATCATCCTGTGGGCCTCTTGTATCTCCCTATTATACAAAAACTCCGCAAGTTCCTCAGACTTACGAAGCTCTCTGATTGAGTAAGCGAACGCCAAGAAATGCTGGAACCCAACGCTTCGTTCCGTGATAACATCGGCCGTGAAGTTGCCCATGATCGCTTTTTTGGGGAAGGGAAAGTCGCCGACAGAAGATGGGTAACGCCGCTTTAGGGTTTGGTATAGGGAGAGGAAGTCGGAGTAGCGCCGTTCTAGTACGCCGGGCTGGGTTTCTAGGCCTGGCGCTCTTTTGACGAGAACCGTGTAGCTCTGGAAAACAAAATGTCAAAATGTGCAAAGGTTTTATACAACAGGCATGAAAGTGCAAACTAACCAAAAAGGCTGAACTAGAATTGAAATTTTTCGCACTATCAACGTAACGACGTATCGGTGCTGAACCCAAAAAAAAATAGTTATATTAGTTGCTATAAAATGCACACAAATAAAAATACATAAATAACTTAATTTAGTTTTACTTTAAATTTGTATATCAATGCCAAATTAAATTATATTTAATAAAAAAAATCTGTTCACTCATTTTTCACTATCATTAAAAGATTCATTTTTCTGGAAATTAACAAAGCAGAATAATTTTAAAGCAGTTCCCATCTAATTCCAAGCAGGAGAATTCCAAAAATAGCATTTAAATACTAATTTTATAAATCGAAACTACGAAATTAATACACAAAAAAAAAATTCCCGCCTCCTTCATTGCGTCACTGTCCTACGAGACGTTTAGAGAAAGTGATTGACTGATCTGAATGAAGGTCGAATCAAAACATTGCCGACAGAGTAAAATCTTGTCCGTTTGATCTTAGGACCCCCCTTATATATATTAGGGATAGACCGATGCATCGGCCTGGCCGATCCATCGGCGCCGATTGTTTAAAAATTTTACCACCGGCCTTGCCATCGGCGGCCGATGGTAATTTAGTGAAAAAAAATCGGCCATCAGCCTAAAAAAACATCGGTCAACCGATGTAAGCCAATGTATTTCTTTAAATCCATATCGCCGTAGTTTCGCGATTTTCGGAACCCAGAAGTTTCGCGACTTTCGAATCCCCGGAGTTTCGCGACTTTCGGATCCCCGGAGTGGAGCGACTTTCGGATCCCCAGAGTTTCGAGACTTTCGGAATTTTGCATTTTGTTTTTTTTTCCATCGGCAGCGGCCGATGGAAGGTGGAAAACATCGGCCCATCGGCCGATGTAACTTTTTAACAATCGTCATCGGCCGAAATTCGCCATAGGTCTATCCCTAATATATATGGGTAACAATTTCTCAACGGTTCTGCATCGATCTCAGGATCAGCCAAAATGAGATTAAAAAAGGCGGAAATCAGCCGAAAGGGGGAAAACTTTCAAGCCTGATACAAGGCCAGATTACGCACTGTACAAAACTGGCTGTTATATGTTTTTTTAAATGTTTTACAGAATAAAGTTTGGTAAAAGGAAGTCAGTGCAGAGGCATTCTATAACACTTGGTTGGGTTACTAGGAATGGCAATCAACTGGGGATCTACATGCGGCTATATTACACACTGTACAAAAAATGGTGTGCATATTATCTGTATCGTTAATCTGTAATTCGCGGAATTTCAAGTCAAATTTCTCATCAGAAGATGTTCAAAACATACTCAATTAACTTCAAGCTTATGACATTGTAGGGGGCTCTGTTAGAGCCAAGCACTGCAATTTCAAGCTTAAGATTGCACCTGAAAAAATTCTCCACGACTCTTAAATTTACACGCACCAAATTGAAATTTAATTTTCGTTTTCATTCTAATTCTCTGATTTGCCAGATTAACAAAATTTAAGCATAAATTATATTACATACATCTTTGCATAATTATTATACTGCTAGATGCAGAGCACTATTTCCAATTTAAAGTTTAGTTCATTTGAAATGGTTTTGGTTTAGTTAGGAGGAAGAAAAAAGAAATGCACTGGGATTAGAAACTCTGACAATCATTAATCGATTGCATGATTCTGGACAGTATAAAGATAAGAAGTTTCAAACAGATAACCTTACTTTAGAATAAATTAAATATGAAAAAATATATTATATATATATATATTAGTTACCACATATTTCTTTTTGGCATCACTAATAGTTTTTGCAGAAACAATCTCAAATGCAATTCGTTGAGAGGACTTTCTAGGTGAGATTCCAGGAGAAATGTCAGAACCAGAGACTCCGGACCAAGCTCCTATTAAAACAAACAGTACATTGAAAGCTTTAAAATACTTATTTTTTATTGTCGATGAGTTTTCCTAGTAACCCTTCACACCCAGGCTTCATTTCGTGATTAAGTCCTATCAACTCCATTGAAGATAAACAACCCACACATTTAAAACCGTTAAGTAAGCAGTTTAAATACCGGGGCACAATAATATCAAGCTGCAATGACCAAAAGCTGGAATGAAGAAGGGCCCATAGACTTTCGGGCAAGCAAAGCTGTTTACTCTAGGTATAGTGGAAGTACATACACAGTTCAAGTCGTGGTGGTTGATGATCATATTAAAAGGATAGAAGCGGAGCATACATCCTGATTATAAAGAGATCAAGAGTTACTGAGACCGGTTAAGATCGAATGCTTTTGGCTTTCATATATTGTCGCCTGAAAAAAATAAAATAACAAGTATGGTTGCTGAACTTGGAACAGGTTTTTTTAACCAATGCAAATTGGGAAGGTTGCCAAAATTGGCGAATTTTGCTTGAAGCACGATATTTGGCGATCTCGCCAATTTTTTGTCGCCAAGGGTTTCCGTAAAACAGATTTGGCGGGGTTGCTAGATTGGCGACTTAATTGCTGGGGGTTATAACTTACTTCAACTCTCTTATTCTTATTTCCAGGGGATAGTACAATAGACCTCTGGTCGCAGTGCTCGGCTTATATAGCCCCCATACAAATGTCATAAGTCATACTTCAACCCATATATTTGATGATCCCCGAAGAAAAGTTAATGGGTCTCAACCCTCTGAGGGATGAGCAAATTGTCAGTCATGCTAACTTGTTTACAAAACTCCAATGAGTTAAAATGCGCACAGCAGACCTTGACCAAATATGTGCTGTTATGCCATAGTTTAGTTTTGTAGTCATCAAATATTTTGCTAAAAATAAATGTATCACCTGAGATTTAAATTACACTAAACGAGATCGACTTACACGAAATCATGTATTTTTTAAGATTTATGATTTTAAACACATAATACATTAGTAATTTTTTTGGACTACAAGCAACAATAAACTTACGAAATTTGTCAACTGTTCCACTGGCATTTTCTCCATCATTGAAAGACAATTTTCCTCCGATTAGTTCAGAAACACTTGAATCCTCAAACTCGTCGACATCATCTAAAGATGAATTATTTTCTTCATCTTCGTTCGTCAACAATCGGCGAAACATTTTAGAAATAAAAAGTTTTATTTAAAGTAATCTTTGTATAAAAATCAACTAAAATAAAATGAACAGTGGTAATCCATACTAATTACAAATCCGAAACTAGGTGAGTAACGATCACGTAAGAACGATTGCCGATCGCATCACAACAGCTCGATAAAATAGTTTTCAGGTGAGCACATGGTCATGATTTGCCATGTGAAATAGCGTAAATTGTAAGATGAGACAACATTTTCTATTTATCTCACATGGAGATTACAAAAAAACGATAACAGACATCAAAAAAATAAAAACATTAACGAGGTGACAAATGAAATGCATCATGGGAAATAAATAATTCATTTTTGTAGTTACAGTGAAAGCAAAGATTGTAATTGTTTGACGTCAAAAGAGGGAATGACATAGCCAACAACAGAGCTATCATCAAGACGCTGAGCCTGATACTGAAGATCAAATAAAAGTTAAAACATTATACCAACAATTAATTCGAATTCTGTTTCTGTTCATTTGCAAAACGGTAATTAAACTTAAAGTGCCTCGTTCTTCCATATGGCATTTTACCGTGATGTGGCCAAGACATGCCAAAACATGTCAAGACATGACGTATTACGAAAAATTGTTTGAAAATTTGATTTTAAAAAACGTTGAAGGAAAATCTATATATTTTAAGTTGCATTTTCAGTTTCTTCTTTTATTTTTCAGTATTTTTAAATTTTAGTTCAAACTTTAAAAAAATTATCTATAACATCTGGCATTGTGAACTTTGATGTTTTGGTTTTCACGCGTTTCTGCAGAGGATCGGTTTGGACAACCGCGTTTCCCCCCCGCAACCATATCATTTCAGGTCGTTGAATTTATAGATGGCGCTGTGATAGATAGTGTTTGGCGAGAAGAAGGTGGCGCATTCATTCTTATTTGGCGAAATTGTGGTAAATTCTTTGGCACGTGAGTTATATCATTGCGTGAGATATATGATTTATATTTGTTTATTCGCTCTTTTAAATTTAGTTAATATGAGAGCATTGGTGATCGGTGCGGTGAGTCGTTGATCAAATGCAAGAAGCAGTATTTGGCCGTCGATTCACCGTTTTGTGACATTGATCTGATTTCTTTTTCAGGTATTGGAATAGAAGGATTGACCTGTAAAATTTCCTTGTTAGAGAATAAGTATAAATACTGTCTTATTAAGTCCACGGAGGCACAAATCCTAATATCTGATAAAGATTACTTTACTACCCATATGTTGACTTCTGAAATAACATTCCTGCCTGTTTGCACATCTATTCATTGGATTTTAATTGTATTAAACAATCATGATAAAACAATCAGTTTTTATGACCCACAAAGTGTTAACTTCGATTCAAATTATTCAACTTTACTCCAGAATGTGCAAACCATTTTTGGCATTAACTTTAAAGTCAGTGTCGCTATTCATTGTTTACAAAATGATGACATGAATTGTGGGGTATTTATTTGTTATTTTGCTTATTAAATCATACATTGCAATAAATTGTGTGCTCCCTTTGATATTGTTGCTTTTAGAAAGCGCATATATAGTACTAAAGTTGAGTTAAATTGTGATAACTAACTATCCACCCATTGATTTAAACCAAAGTTCTAGCATGTCTCCTAACAAATATTCGGTGTGTGTGGTTAATAATGTAAAAATCTTTGGATGCTACCATTCCAGATATTTAATATATATTTATTATTATGACACAGCCTAACAGATTTACACCCAATTACAAGACTAAGATGAGTACAATTTACAACCACACCTTACCCGGGAATCGAACCCAGACCCCCAGCTCTGCAGTCCAGAGCTATAACCGTTACACTACGAGGGCGATGAATGAAGAAGTAAGGTATTATCTGTCTCTTTCCAGTGAGTGTAAGAGAGGTTTTCTTTAGGCTATGCCCACACTGCGACAATAAAAATTACAAGACATTGCACATGCATGGAAATGCCTATACGAATTAGTCAGGCATGTGCGCGCACCTACCCTCGCGTTGCTTTGGCTGCACCAACATTTTTGACCACAGGCCGCCACTGCCATGTGCGCGCAATTTCTTGTCATTTTTATTGTCGCAGTGTGGACATAGTAGCATTATGATGGGGTTGTTGATGCCTTTCTGTTCAAAATTGCTCAAAATAAGAAATTTTGTAAAGCTGTTCAGTGTATTGATTCAGCGACGCATTTACCAATAGGCGTTAGAGGCGGCCGCCTGTGGCCCCAAGATTGCGAAGGGCCCCCAAAATTTCAAAATTAATAAAATATATCTAGACTTGCAACTGTTTGCATACAAACATAATAGTTGACCGCCGAATTGTCGCTTTTTCGTGTCTCAGTAAAATAATTTCTTGGCGATTTGTTTGTGAACAAAAAAACCCCACTTTTATTGTAATGAAAATTACAAAATCTTTTTGACAGGAGATTTTAGACAATGGATATCCATTTTTGTAAATCGATCGCATAGAAACAGTACACTGGAGATTTTTTTTAAATTTTGATTGAGATTTAATGCATTGTAAACAGAAGGCAGACTGATAATATTCAGTAGTGTTTCAAACGTTGTTATGTTTTTATTCTGAAGTTTTGATAATTTTTTTAAAGACATACCAAATTAGGGTATTGTTGAAAATCCTTCAAAATATAACTATAAATGTATATTTTTTTGCTTAAAAACTTCCCCATTTGTTGTTAATCTATTTAAATTTTAATTAAAACAATATAATTAATATTGTATAGTTAAAATTATATTATAATTAAAATATTGATATTAAAATAATATAATTAACCATGTTTAATTTTTTTTTTCAGCCCCGATTGCGTCACTAGCATTTCATGCTCCAACAAAGGGGAAGGGAGAATCCCAATTTGCAAACTGGTTCATCCTTCATCATGCTTTTTTATTTGTAAAAGTATTAAGATTTTTTAAAATTCTAATTTCTGTTTGGGGGAGGGTGTGAGGGGCCCCAAATTCGGAAGCCGCCTATGGCTCCAACATCCATAAACATTGCATATTTTAAGAAATGATTATAGTTCTAGCTTTCAATACCCATCGGTGAAAGATTTGAGTGAAATTCATTTTCATACCCTTTTTAATAAATTCTCATTTTATGTTATTATTTAAAGTTGTTTTTTTTAACTTGGTGTTTTTATTGAAAAGGATTGGTTTTTATTGCATGTCCCTTTTCCTGACAATAGATAATTTTAAGAAAATTATCAAAACCAACTTAACAGAATTGAGGTTAATATTAATCTTGGAGTTCGGGCTTTATTTAAATTTATATGCTAAACCAGTGGTTCTCAACCTTTTGTAGGCGACGACCCCCTTATGCCCACAAAATAACTTCGTGACTCCCCCTGTCCTACACATGCTGTACTCTTTATTAACTATGATATTTGGGTAATTGTTTTTATTTTACGATGGCTGTCCTGTGGGGAGGTTTTGAACAAGTTATTTGAGCTGCTATCTGAATTGCTGTTATTTTTACAAGATGCTAAACCAGAATTGCCCGGGTTTTTTTAGCTCCCCAACTTGGTTGTTTCAACTTTCATACTTCTTCTTCACAAGCTCAACAGCTTTTTGCAGGCCAAGGCTGACTCGCTGATCCTCCTCCAGTTGGCCCTATTAGCCGCAATGGCTCTCCATCGGTTGACTCCTATTATTTTGAGGTCCCTTTCGACATCGTCTAACCATCGTGTGGGTGGTCGTCCCCTACGTCTTGTACCTTCAATTTTGGAAAAAGTCACTTTATTGGTGGGAAAGTCCTCGGGACATCTGTACAGATGGCCCAGTAACCTAATTCGGGATGCTTTTATAGTTCTCACTATGTCGGTCCCGCCAAATTTACCGAATTTTCTGTAAATTTCATAGTTGTAAAGTATTCTCCACTTATTGTTCTCCTTAATAGGTCCAAATATTTTCCTTAGCAATTTCCTTTCAAATATTAGCAATTTTTCTTCTACTGATTTATTGAGTGTCCAGCATTCACTTCCATATAGGACAATAGGTCTGATTAAAGTCTTATAAATGCTCAACTTGGTGTTTACAGAAATAAATTTAGACTTAAATTGGTTTCTGAGGCCATAAAAACTTCTATTAGCCATGAAGATTCTATTATTTATTTCAATTTTTAGATCATTGCTTCTTGAGATCAGAGTTCCCAGGTAGGTAAACTGTTTTACAGTTTCGAAAGTGTAGTTACCTATCTTTAAAGGGGACAAATCAGGAGAATTATTTGATGAAATCAAAAACTTTGTTTTGTCTGCATTTATAACAAGTCCCATCTCCCTTGCCGAGCTCTCAAGGGCTACAAAAGCATTGACAACAGAGCTTTTTGTTCTTCCAATAATGTCAATATCATCGGCAAAGGCAAGTAGTTGGATAGTTCTTTGCAATATAGTACCACTTGTGTTTAAACCAGAGTCTCTAATGGCCTTTTCCAGAGCTATGTTGAACAGTAAGCAAGAAAGGGAGTCTCCTTGTCAAAGGCCCTTTTCAGTGAAAAATGGTTCTGAGAGACTAGACAAAATTTTTACTCTGCAAGAAACTCTTTTTAGAGTCATTCTAGTGAGACTAACTAACTTCTTTGGGATGTTAAACTCCAACATAGCTTCTAATAGTTTTTCTCGGATTATGCTATCATAGGCGGATTTAAAATCGATAAAAAGATGATAGGTATCAATATTGTATTCCTTTGTTTTCTCCAATATCTGCCTAATAGTGTGCAGTTGATCAGTTGTTGTTTTCCCCCTCTGGAATCCGCACTGGTAATTTCCAATGATTTTGGAGGTGTAAGTTTCCAGTCGGTGAAATAAAATGATGGAGAAGATTTTATATGCAGAATTGAGTAAAGAGATTCCCCTGTAATTACCGCAATCTAACTTATCGTTTTTCTTGTGGATAGGGCACACAGATGCCTCTTCCCACTCGGTGGGCATTTGCTCCTGTATCCAGATGTTACAAATAAGATCATGGATTGCTTTGTTTAGACTCATTTCATTAGTTTTGAAGAGTTCAGCTTTGATGGTGTCGGGTCCCGCCGACCTATTATTATTTAGCTTTTTCATTGCTATTTCTATTTCATGCATAGATGGTGCATTAAGCTCCAAATCTTCACTATCGGAACTCATAGTTGGCAGCATGTTATGAGTGGTTAGATCTTCCACTTTGTCTTTACCCGCTAACAGTTCCATGAAATGCTCACGCCAGCGAACCAAAACTTCGTCCGGGTCTCGTGTAAGATCTCCATTTTTCTTCCTGCAGGTAGTAGTTCTTGGATTAAAATCTGCCCTGACATTATTCACAAGTTGGTAGAACTTTCTGGCTTCCTTTTGGGTTTTCAAATTTTCGATGTCTCTATATAAATCTTCCATATACATAACTTTCATACTTACCAGACATATTTATGCACCTAAATGAGCTAAATACCGAGCTACAAGGCCGAAATATAATAATAATCAAAACCCAAGACGAAATTAATGGATTCATAAAGAACTGGATGTTTATGCTGCTAAAGTTAAGAAATCTAATTTTGAAAACTTCCATTTATGTTACGAATTTAAAAGGGTTCGGAAAAGTTCCTACAAGCACAAGTTTCTCATTAGCTTGTTGCAAAGTAACATACTATAATTAAAATAATGTAATAGTAACATAAAAAGTTGAAATGTAAATTAACCAAGATATAAAGTTAAATAATGTGTGGTGATTTTTTTCTTCCATTCTAGTTGTAAAAATTTTGTATAAAACGTTCCCCAATAATTTTTATATTTTTAAAAAACTTTTTAGGGACCCTTCGCGACCCCCCAGGGGGTCGCGACCCACCGGTTGAGAACCACTGTGCTAAACTGATATGCTTAATAAATGCCTTTTTTCCTTAGATATTAATATTGTATTTTAAAACTACAAGTATATATTATTCAAGAAACTGCAGATTAGTCAAGTGAAGGTTGATGAGCCGTCTTGTGAAGATCCCTAAGTAAATGCTAGATGATATTTGAATTTGTATGCCTATGAATTTTTGTTGGCAACAATTGCAAATGTTTTTCTGGTTTACAAATAAGTTTCTTTGGAAAGAACCATGAATAAACGCTTGAAAGGTCCATAAAAGGCAAGGTCAAAGAATAAACAATTTTCCTGACATATAATGTTCTTGTATTTAAAGGCTAAAATAAAAACTACATCATTATTATTGACAAAATATTTTTACCAAATTTCCTTTGCCTTCTGGGAATTTATTTGATGATCTATTGTACCTTGACATTTTATTTCTTTTCGAAATGACCTAATTGAGTACATAAAAATTTTCATCCTGTTAAAACTTCATTTTATAGTGATATTTTTTGCATAAATGATGTAAAAACTATTTTTTCTATACTGATACTAATTAAAATATTCATGTTTTGCTTTATTTAATGAAATTATATATATATATACATATATATATATATATATTTAATGAAATTATATATATATATTGTATTTTATTTTCTAGATTCCAGAAAATGTTTAGATTAAATGTGCTTTCCTTAACATTCCTTGTTTTATTTTATTTCAATAGAATAATTAAATTTAAATCTGAAGTCTCTTTTAAAAATGCAAATTTACTTTGGGATCCCTAAAAGTGCCATTTTAAGAAAAAGAAGCTTTAAAAGGATATTTTCAGTCATTAAATCATGCAGGGAGTTTTTTTTTTTTTTTTAAATATATGTCAAGATCATACTGTATTAGAAATTTATATTTGGAGGTTTTTGTTTAGGTATTTCATTGGAATAATAAAGCATATTAAGACTTACAATTCTTTTAGTATAACCTTTTTTATTCAAAGAAAGTAAGTTTTTCTTCTTCTAAGAATAAATGAAATTGAATGGATTGAATTAAAATAATTGACGTTTAAATTATAAAAACTGTATCCTAAATGAAACACTACTCTATTTGAAAATTTTATTGCAAGAACTGTTTCTCATGGCTTTAACAAAGGGCTTAAAAGTTGTTGATGAACCGGTTTGTAATACAGTCAGAACAATTATAAAATATTTTTATCTGAGCATTTATGAAACTAAAATTGCTATAACTTCAGAATAAATTACCCTTTAAGGTTTAATAGCAATTATTACATATTGAACAAAAACTTGAATAATCAAGATAAGGGGTGAAAATGCAGGGTTTTTTTTCTTAAAAAGTATTTTTTTGTTTAAAACATGTTACAAACACAGAATTTTTTTATTTATTATATTGATAGTGCTTAATGAATAGTAAAAGCAAAGATTTCGATTATTAGTTAATCGTTTGCTAATATTGTATCATACAATATTTGTTTTAAAGTTAGTCATGTTTAATAAAGGTAAAAATTATGAACAAAAATTAAACTTGCATTCTCCAGGTGAGAAAGTCAAACCTACCAATTTCTAAGGAAAAAATAAAATTTCTTTTAAGAACTATGTATTCATAAAAAGTGATATTACTTATTTGATTATCACATTAAAATAGAACTTAGTGCCCTAGACTGGAGCGAACAATGTGGCTCTTAAAAGTTGCGTTAGGTGCATAATATTCAGATATCGGAATGCCCGTCGGCAATGGCTCTAGTGCGACGATAATTTTACCCAACCCCTAGACTGTAATACTAAAGCTTCACATGTATATTTTTATTCATTTTATACAGATTATGATATTATTGTTGTCCACAAATTAAGGTATATTTGACACGATACATTTAAATATTCTCAGGGATTATTAAAAAAAAGCCTTTTAAATTTATAAATCTCCGGGTATTTTTTTTGGTGTTAATACTATGTTAGGCATTTGCTCCTAATTATATATAACATTGCATTTTACACAACTATATAGATCTATCTTATTTAAAATACAATAAACGACCATTCTTTCCTCTCGGGTTTAAATCATTTATAGTATTATTGTCTTCATTAAGCCCCACCTTTAGAGTATATTATACTAGTTGTGTGCAGAACAAACATTTAGTACATTGTACTCAATTTTTTAACATTGTACTCAAAGAATTTCACATTCCTATATTTATTTACTAGAGATAGAATCAAATCACAACTTTACTTTAAAATTTTTCTTAAATCTAGCTTTTCTTTAATATCAAAATTGACCATCATTGCTTAAAGAGCTTGTTTGTTTATTCATAGCAAGGCAAAAACGTGTATTTTTACTGCTCCAAACCTCATATTCCACTAAATTGACGGGCCCCTCATCAAATGTTACTTTTTTCTCTCCAAAATTCTTTGCAAAGTATACTTTTAAGTGTATAATTGCTCGAAAAATAAGTTTAAATGAAAAATATGTGCATAAGATTCCTTTCGGGACTCGGGAGTGAAGAGGTCATGTTGAATTAAATGGAGATTAATAATAAGTTTAGCAGACGCTATGCATTGCGATAGAATCAAAACCTAGACATTCGAACAAGATTTACTGCTCCTACTTAATTAATTCATTCCGCAAATTCATTTAAGTCACGTTTACATGAGCCATCGAATCCATGGAATGCAAAAATCCCCATTAGGGGAGAAAGAGGTCGAGCAGGATTTATCTGTGGGATTTCTAACCCAAATGATGGTCTGTGGCAGAATCCATATGGTATGAAACATCAAACCCTCCTTCATTGGAGGGTTTGCGAAACTCCCCAATGAGCCCTGTAATTCCAGTTCTGTCTGAGAGAAAATCCCCAAGAGGAGAAAATTTCTGAATTTGCTCTTCAATCCGTGGATTCGATGGCTCATGTTAACGCACCTTTAGAATAGTTTATTAAAAAACGAACGGAAATAATTTTTATTTCTTACAGAATATCACCTTTTATTAAATATTAAACACATGGCAAATCATACACGAATTCGCTTTAAATCCGAACAAAAAAAATATTTACATAAATATCAAATTCTAATTAACTCTAATACAACACAACTCGAAAATTAAAAATTTGGCACTCTTTGGCACAAGAAAATAGTGGAAACGGCAACCCTACTGATAAGCTTGCCAATGTGGCAGACGGTAAATGATATGCTTTATCGGTGAAGCGGTGGGTTGCCCATCTCGATTTTTAAGCGGTCTCGGTTTTCACGTTCCAGCCAGCTGGGTCATTGGAATATTGGAAAACTCTTTTCTGAGGTTATTCTAGACAATAATATAAATCAATATTCTTTACCTCCTTGTTGATAGATAAATAAAGTGAGACTTTTGATTGTTTATTTATTTTTGTTTAATTTCAACCAAAAATTATCCTTTTAGTTAATCTTTAATTAAATTTTTTACCAATGACGTAATGTAACTTGATATTTTATTCAATCGTGTTTTTAGATGCAAAAATTAAAGCTACAATCTTGATAAGTTTTTTTAGTTTAGCTATTCCCAGTCATTGATCATTTATCTGTTACTGATTATAATTCATGTAACTATTAATAAATATTTGGTTTCGAAATCAAATCGAAGTTAGAGATAAGGTTCGTTTTTATAATGAATTTTGTTTCTTGAAATTAATTGTTCTTTGATAAAGGGTTTAATGTCTTGCTTTGTCTAAAACACATTCTTTTGACCAATCGTTTTTGTCTTTTATTAATTTATTTAATTTTAAGCACAATAGTTTAACAAATTTTAAATAATAGACATCTTTGATTCAAAATAAGATTAGTTGCTCCTATATGTTTTTTAAAACACAGTTCTTCACCTTCGTACCTAAGATTGAGTTTAATTGATATTTTTTTTCCTAATTTCTTTATGTTTTGCAACTAGTTTGAAGTTTTTTTTTTTTTTTGTATACTTTAAGCATTTGTTATGGTTAAGAAGTTTAGAGCTATTTTTATTCTAAATACACATATCTTCGTTTATTATTTTAAACTCTCAGCGTTAACGCACGATATTAAGAAGACAAAAAATAGTTTTCATAATTTCCCATTGCCATAAAGTTAAGAAGTACAAAAAGAAATATTATTTATTACAATTTTAAAAAAGTGATTTTAGGTTTTTTTTTGTTCTTCACTTCACTTTATACATGAGAAAGTATTTAAAAAATTATTTTAACGACTAAAAAAAATTAATTCGCATATTTTTTGTTTTATATCACAAATTTAAAATTTAGTCAAACTTTTAAGTGTATATCCTTCCCTGCGAAATTGCTGTTATTCGTTTTTCTGTTAAAGTTGGTGTTCCAAAGATCTAGCTTTCATCAGTATCTTCAATTTCTAAGTTTATTATGTTCCTCCTTCAACGTCTTCATTATGCTACGCACACATTAAAATACAAAATTTAATGGGAATTGCCCTCAGGTGAAAGTATGTTGCCCCAATTTCTTCTGAATGAAGTGTAGTCCTTAATCTCCTTTAACTTCTAAATGATGTCTTCATTAAACCTGCATTATTCACACTCTTCGATTCAATGTATTACTTGTAATAGTTACTTTTTTTTAGGTAACACTGTTAGATTTGTTAGAAAGTTACTTTTAAGTTTCACTTGGTTGCAAAATATTCCTTTACTTTCCGTTACTTAACTTGTCCACTCAGATGCCAATTTTAAAAAACAACTTTTTTTAAAAGTAAAATTTAATACATGTTAATTGATTCTATACACAGCATTGAGCTGGAAGAAAAGTATTAGTGAGGTGTGTGATTCACTGAACAGGGCAGCAAACGAGCTGGTTCAATAACGAAATGCCGAGGAATACACATCTCTGCAGCAGAAACAAATGGGGCAGAAAACCTTGGAACTTGCCTATTTCGCTATTGGGTTTGTCTTTGCGGGTTCTTAGTTAGTGATCCACATAGCCTATTTTCTTAACAAAAAAGTTGGAATTTGAAGCTAAAAAAAGTTAATTTCTTTCGACCTAAAAATTTTAAAATACATTTAGGAGCCCAAGTCAATTTGATAAAGGGGTCTCATACAAGCATTGCATACAAGTGTAGGGAAAAATAGTCCTTTTCCGCCCTGTTTGCTCAAAAGGGTGCGAGTGGGTTTTCGGTTCACTGACACTTCACTCCAGTTTCCCTTCTAGCTCAATGCATCACATAAGTCTGGAGATAGTCTCTGATTTTGGGAGGTTGACTCATCCTTTCATCCCTTAAGTTTGGTTAATAAAATGAAGAAGAAGCTTGAGAACGGTACACTGTGGGTCCCGGGTGAGGTTGAAAACCTAACCAGAACATATGCTTACCACCCCAGAGCCCTTGGTTATGTAAGCTGATATGGGCACTTTAGGCCTGGGTCCTATAACAGGCTGTTGCACTAAAGAGTTAAGTTTTTATTAGGGATTGGTGTAACGCGTTACTTGTAACAGTTACTTTTTTTAGGTAACGTCAGGTAAAGCTTTACATTTTTCAGAAAGTAACTACAACTGTAACTTAGTTACTTTTAGAGGTAACGAAGTAAAGAAAAATTGCGTTACTTTTCTGTTACTTTAAAAAGGCTGTCTGGTGCTTCTCATTCCTGAAATATAAGATTTTCTTGGGAGGGAAAAGCAAAATAGCATTGTCCACGTTGACTGCTAAAAGCGTGACTGCTGCCACAAAGAAGGGTTTTGAAATAAATCATGCTAACTGTCAAGCAGGTTGTCGTTTGGCAAGTTTAGCCCCCTTTGTGTTAGTGTTGCCTGAACCTAAATGGATTCTTCAACAATGACCCCTTGAAGAGCCCGTTCACACCTAGTTTTTCTGTCAGCACCCGCCTGAGAGTTTGCTGACGGTTCTGTTGTCTGCTGATTAACGGTACTGGATTGAAATTAAATTTTTTTTAAAAAAATTTATTAATTATAGTTTCAGCATTTTGTTTGTGCTTATGTTTCATTCAATTATGATTTTCTTTGAAAAATAGTAAGATGGCTAAGTTTAAATTTTTCTTATAACTTCAAAGAAGAAATTTCACTAAGTAAGTCGTTACTTTTCGTATTAAGTAACTGTAACAGAGTTACTTTTTAAAAGTAACTTTCCAATCCCTGGTTTTTATATTCTAAAAGTAAAAGAAATTAGTTATGTTTGATATTTAGTAAATATAACTAAAGGTTACTTTTTTAATAAAGTAACTAAATTTACTTTTCAAAAGTAACTCCCCGATCTATTCCTAGATGACCAACCCAAAGATCCTGGTGTGCATGGACTTTGACCACACCTTGCTGGACTGCAACACTTCAGTGGAGGTCAAGACCCTGCTCGGGAACAAGGAGATACCGAAAGAAATTTCTGCACTCGGCCAGGACAAGCATGGCCACCCTGCGTACATGAGGGAGCTGTTCAGGTAGGCAAAACTACTGCCCAGGATTGCCGCGGTCCTTGAAAAGTGCTTGAAAAAACAATGACTTTCAAGGTCTTGAAATTGCTTGAAAAAAATTATTCACCTTAAAAAGTACTTAATTTTTTGGGCTGACGAATATATCTTGAAGTGTTGCAAATGTTAATTTTGGCTTCATTAAAACCAATATTTCAGTGTGAATCAGTTCCTATTTTAGTTTTTGATTTATTGTTTGTATAATCAAAGAAGGCAGAGCAAGTGATTTTAGGTTGATTTTTTAATAACTAAATGGTTATTTCATAACACATATATAAGTTCATTTGAATGTTAGACAGCCCATAGTCGTTTTCTAAATTAATTTTTAAAAACTATCGTGAAATTTTAGTGTGGCATGTTCAAAAAAACAGTGCTTGAAAATTAAGAAATATATCCTTGAAAAATCCTTAAATAGTCCTTGATATTTTTTAACCAAAAAGTGTGGCAACCCCGACTGCCAAATCCTTTTCTAATGTTCCCATTAATAGCACATATATAGCATAACAGGTGTGTAGGCTGTGTAGCCCATTTCTCTATAGGCATAGGACGACAAAATTCTGATTGGGGTCCATTTACTCAACATAATTAGCAGGGAAAGGTGAACCAATTGATAGCAACAGATCATTTATTACATTTAAAACCTGCGTACCACTTGACTTTTTGAGAAATTTTGGCACACCACCAGACCTAAATATTAAATAAGCATATGACGTATTTACTCTTCTAAAAGTGTTCAAAGGTTTCTTTGAGTAAATTCATGAGAATATTTAATTTTTATGTGTTTTATTTATGACATGCTCATAATAAAGGATAAATAAAATGGTTAAAATATTTAGTATTAATTTGCAGTTTTATTCATTACCCAAAGGTCTAAAACCATACAAATAAAAATTTAGTACAAACTCAGCAAAAAATTAAACATCATACAAAATATACTTTTACAGTCTTTAGTGTGAAATTTGTTGTTATTTGGCCATGATCAAATTATTGAAATTAAGAGGAAATGGAATTTATCTTTACCGTTAAGTCTTCTTCAACACTTATTCTGCTTCGATGTTTAGTTTTTATGTACAAAAATTCAGAAAATCCAATCTCGCGCTAGTAACTGGTAACATCAAAAATAGCAGAACTTGCCAGAAGATCAAAGGTTACTATGGTTTTACATCTGATTTAAAAGTTAATTAAAGATCCAAGAAGTTAATAGCATTATGAGCATAACTCTCGCATACTACCTGAAATTTTCCCATCTGACCACCTGAAATTATAGGGAGAATAAACATAAGGATACATTGTTTATTATGTGATATGTGGGTCGTTCTCTGTAAAAGGGACAAATCAATGTCCCGGACACTTTACTCTTTATTTTCAAATTATATATGCAAGTTTGTGATTTATTAGTGTAAACTCGCCCACTACCTAACTAGTCCCACCTAAAAAATATCAAATAATTATAATTTACTTACATAAAATTTCTTTTAAATACCCGATTTGTCACTCCCTCACACTGTCCCTACATGCTTTTACAACTTTTGACTACCTAAATATAGCTGTTTTAAAGATACAATCCTCTTTGGCGGAACTATTTATGGTTAATTAGTTTATGTAGTTTCCGAAAATGTATCTGGTGTTTTTCTACCATTAGCAGTTTATTGTAAATTTATGAGTATGTATGTGTCCCTGGGTTATAGAGTCACTCCTACAACACTGCTTTAAAGTTCAATTAAAAACTTACTGGAAGACTAAGAAATCGAATTTAAATTGGCATATGATTCCTAAAGGATTGAGGCTTCTAAATCAGCCAACAGTTGTTTTGATCCTTGAGTGATAACGTTTTTACAGTACTTTTAACATTAAAAATATCATGGGAGTCTTTTAGAGTCGTCACTCACTCAATCTCATTTACTGATTATAGATAAGTGCGAGAATTTTTTTAATAGTCTCAAATTGTGGGCATTTGAATGTAGATTAACATACAATCTCTAAACCTTATACAACATTTTTTGAAAATGATGTTATTTGACTTTTTCTGCGGAATCGTCACTCACTCACACGTCACTAACTCACATATCAGCCTTAAAAGGTCAGTCCACATTGGATAACTTCAACTTGGATCTTTCTTTCCAAGCGCATTCAATACCGATCGGTTGTTTCGTTTCACCTGTAAATTTTTTTAAAAAAGTCATGCTTTAAATATTTCACGAGTTTCGTATCTTCTTCTACGTTGTGATCGAGAGTTGCGGTTAGTTTTAATTATCCTTACACTAGAGCTACACTATTGCTATTGATATCGGATATCGTAATTTAGACCCACAGTCACGTTATCATCAAGAGATTTATGACGAAAACTGTAAAATAAAATGCGGTTGCAATTTTTTCAGCCGCTCTCTTCGATCAGAAGTCTCTTACTCTAATCACGTCATACTCATATTATACCCTTATGTAACACAATTTTTTCCATTAAAATTATACTTGACAAAGCGCCAATATTCAAGTATGGTCGGTGTCGACCTCATCACTTGACCAGGGTTCTAAATTACGATGCCAGTCGCCAATTGGCCCTCATGTAGCCGTAGTGTGACGGTATTTCAAACCAACCAAACCAAACTTTCCCATTTAAAGAAAAACTCGCATTCCTATAGAGACATATATCCTGTACTCTGTTTACTATAGGTTTAGTGCACCTTTTTATTCAACCAAACTTAACCCCACATAGATTTAAATCATGCGTTTTTGAACTGAAGCACCATGCGTAATTTTTGGGGCAGGTCAAAAAGGCATGCAATGTTTTCGGTGTTGCATGCGCATCTATATTGTCTGTTGCGCATGCTTAGTATCTAAAGAAGTTTACGTCAATTTTCAAGTATGGAAAATATGTATTTTTTTAAAAATAAAGTCATCAAAAGGATCTAAACCATTTTTTTTACTATATATGAATGGGAGCAATACATATAAAGAGAATTATTCAATAAGAAAAATAATTTTTTTTTCAGATTTTAAAAGTGCAATTTGTCCCATTTACAGAGAATGACCCATGTATAGAGCAGTGGTTCCCAACCTTTTCTGTAACATCGCCCCCTTCTTTAAGTAGACTAACACATATCGCCCCCCTTTAATTTTTATAATTTGTCCAATTATAATTTGAGTTAAAGTATAACTAATAAAGCCATTTTATAATTTCAAACACTTACTACCATATATAAAAACAACCAAAGCAGCTTTATCCGGTTACTCTTAAATAAAATTGGGAAAAAAGTTCATTTTTTCCTATTTTTATTTAGATTTTTTCAAAGAATGAAAGTAAAATAATTAACCAATATCTTTAAACTCAATTCTGGAAAATTTAAGAGAGTTGACAAAAAAAAATTAAAGAAAAAAATGAATGTTGAAAACTTTTTTATTCACTTTTTTTATATCAATTATTATTTTTCAAGCTCATACGCAAGTCTTTGAGGCAAATATCATATTGATTTCTTTGTTTGGTAAGAAGCTGGATAACAGAACTCTTTTTTTAAAACTAAATATATATTGACGGAACGAGATGAGACGTAGTTCGGCTTTTTACCACAGATAAGGGGATCAGTGTAAATAAGTTTCACGCGGGCTAACTCATGACCTCTCTCCTTGAAATAAGTTTCGCCTCACTGTCATACTTCAGATCATCAAACTCCATCTGCAAAGAGTTTTCAAGGTTATCTACAACCCACAGATTCAAAAGGGAATGGATCGACAATAGAATCAGGAATTTCTGACTTGGTCAAATATTCAAATCTTGTAAGAACATCAGTTTTAAAACTTGTCACGATGATCAAAAAAATTAGAATGGTTTTACTGTACAGTATATTTTAATTTCCCCCCTTTGAATACTCATCGCCCCCAAACTATTTATTGCCCCCTTGATAACACAAATCGCCCACTTGGGGGCGATCGCCCCCAGGTTGGGAACCACTGGTATAGAGCAAATAATAATACATAGGTTTGTAACAGTAGCTGTCACCTATAACCCTTCTACCCACAAACAATTTATAACTTAAGAAACAAAGAAAGGACGCCAAACACTGCATTTAGTTTTTCTAATTTAAACATTTAATTGTCAATATTGCCTATTTTAATTTGAAATAAAAAAAATCAAGAAACTCGTGTGAATGGAATATTGAAAATTTGGTGACTATAATATTGAAATTAATATCTATCATTAAACTCTGGTTATTGTGAATGGTGATTCCACAAATTTTTTTTATACTCCAGTGATTTTATTGTCGGGAAACTCCAGTGATTCTATAATCACAAAATTCTGATGATTCTACAATGGCAAAACTTGGACCATCTTGAAAATAAAATCGTTTAGTTGGGCAATCTAGACGTTTATCTTTAAAAAATCTGAAG
The DNA here is from genome assembly GCA_023701765.1 of Hylyphantes graminicola. Lineage (NCBI taxonomy): Eukaryota > Metazoa > Arthropoda > Arachnida > Araneae > Linyphiidae > Hylyphantes > Hylyphantes graminicola. Next base: position 66,056,310 of record CM043117.1, read on the forward strand.
AGCTAAATTTTTATTATGAAAGCATTTGATAAAAAAAATATTGTTCTCAAAAATTCTCCTAGATAACGCACATTTGTTTCTTTCTTTTTAAAAGTTAGTTGCACATATTGCTCCTAAATTTTCTTGTTCAATTTATGACACTTCTGTGTTCTTCCTTCTCTCCCTTCCCGTGTTTTTTTTTTTTTTTACTTTTTTCAAAAATATATATCATGAATGATTGCAAAATCTCATAGTTTTTATTTTATTCAAAGTTAGCTTTCCTTAGACTATAATTTATCGATACTTAAAGGTATTAATGTATTGTAAAGGCATATTCGGAACTTTAAAAATTGAAAGCAGTTTGAAAACTAATTAATATTGGTATTTCCGAAATTTATCATTCTCACAAAAGAAAGAAATTAACTAAGATTCACCACTGTTCCTTAAACAAAGTTCAAAAAGAAATATAAAACGTTATTCAAATTATTTAAAAAATTAAACACGAAAAAATAGCCGGCTGTCGGGTGGCTAACAATAAAAATGCAAAGTAATTTTATTGCAAATGTTTTTAATTAATAAAAATACATATTTTTTTATCCACAGATATCTACACAAAAACAAAGTGACTCGGGACGACTACACCCACTGGCTATCGGGGCTCCCCCTAGTGGAAGGCATGCGTGAACTCCTCCTCCAGCTGTACGAGAGCGGCGACTGCGAGAACGTCATAATCTCCGACTCGAACTCCTTCTTCGTCCAGACCGTCCTCCGCCGTTACCAGGTCAACGGCACGGTGGCCAAAGTGTTCACCAACCAGGCCGAGTTCGACCAGGACGGCTGTCTCCAGATCGCCCCGTTCCAGAACCAGAACTCGTGCGGCCGCTGCCCCCACAACCTGTGCAAGGGCTGCGTCGTGGTGAACTACATGGCCAAGAGGATGGTGGAGGGGGTGCAGTTCGGGAGGACTCTGTATATCGGGGACGGCGGGAACGACGTCTGCCCCGCTTTGAGGTTGGGGGTGAATGATTATGTGTTCGCCCGCACGGGGTACCGACTCTTGAGGTCGCTGGAGAAGATGCCCGCTAGGGATGTGAAGTGCACCATTGTTCCGTGGGAGACCGCCTACGACATCAAGAGTGTGCTCTTGACCTCGTAATTGTTGTTGTTGTGTTGTTTTTTTAATTGTATGATATATTCTATGTGTACAGATTGAAATAAAAATATTTGATCTTTATGGATATGTTTGTTCTTTTTTTAACATGCACTTGCAGTTTTCATGAATGTACTTTTTTTATATTTGTCTTATGTTAATATGCCACCATATATTTTTTTTAATTACACACAATTATTACATTATTTAGAATTGCAGTCAATGCCCCCACAACATGTGCAAGGGCTGCGTCGTGGTGAACTACATGGCCAAGAGGATGGTGGAGGGGGTGCAGTTCGGGAGGACTCTGTATATCGGGGACGGGGGGAACGACGTCTGCCCCGCTCTGAGGTTGGGGGTGAACGATTACGTGTTCGCCCGCACGGGGTACCGACTCTTGAGGTCGCTGGAGAAGATGCCCGCCAGGGATGTGAAGTGCACCATTGTTCCGTGGGAGACCGCCTACGACATCAAGAGTGTGCTCTTGACCTCGTAATTGTTGTTGTTGTGTTGTTTTTTTAATTGTATGATATATTCTATGTGTACAGATTGAAATAAAAATATTTGATCTTTATGGATATGTTTGTTCTTTTTTTAACATGCACTTACAGTTTTCATGAATGTACTATTTTTATATTTGTCTTATGTTAATATGCTACCATATATTTTTTTTTAATTACACACAATTATTACATTATTTAGAATTGCAGCCGATGCCCCCACAACATGTGCAAGGGCTGCGTCGTGGTGAACTACATGGCCAAGAGGATGGTGGAGGGGGTGCAGTTCGGGAGGACTCTGTATATCGGGGACGGCGGGAACGACGTCTGCCCCTCTCTGAGGTTGGGGGTGAACGATTACGTGTTCGCCCGCACGGGGTACCGACTCTTGAGGTCGCTGGAGAAGATGCCCGCCAGAGATGTGAAGTGCACCATTGTTCCGTGGGAGACCGCCTACGACATCAAGAGTGTGCTCTTGACCTCATAATTGTTGTTGTTGTGTTGTTTTTTTAATTGTATGATATATTCTATGTGTACAGATTGAAATAAAAATATTTGATCTTTATGGGTACGTTTGTTCTTTTTTTAACATGCACTTACAGTTTTCACGAATGTACTTTTTTATATTTGTCTTTTGTTAAGATGTTACCAATTATTTTTTTAATTAATACTTATTAGGGTTTTGTATTTGAAAAAGATAGCCTTGGAAATTTCTGCTAGTTGATCCCAAATTCTGTTTTTACGAATACTGTGGGTGGAATTTCATTTAGAGTAATCTCCAATTGAGGGTATCATGGACCTTTGAAACTTAAAAATTGATCAAAGATATCTCAAAGTTGAATTAATCATAAAAGTATACACATTAAACATAGTATTTTTTGTCAAGTGAATAGCCTCATTTTGTAATACATTTAAACGTTTTTTTTTTGACTATTAAGTCTAGTTTTGAAATTTATAATGTTCGCTATAGTGTTTGAGCATATGATACTTTATTTTACGCGAGCTACATTTACAAAAATCTGATGAAAATGCAATCAGAAACAATATGAACCATACATTTAAATGTACTGCAAATTTTTAAAATAAATGTTAACTATTTTAAAACTAGACATATTTAAATTTTTGTCATCTTTTATAAATTACAGCATGGCCATCCATAAAAAAAAAGTCATTTAGGTAAATAGAACTGAATTTTTCATGCACACAATTTCTAAAAAAAAAATGCTTTTGAGAAACGGGAATCATTAAAGCCAATATATATTGGTCAAATAAAACCGCAAAAAGATTTTTGTCAGTTTTTCAAAAAAGCAGAGAAAATTTAGGCACGTTTGATACCTTTTATTGAGAAGAAATAAGCGCTTCAATATGGTTTCAATAAGTGCTTAAGATATAGTTTTAAAAAAATAGACATAATTTTTTTTGCGATTGCTTTCAGTAAATTATACTTCATATTTTATGGTTTAACGTATTAAATACTGATTACTAAATCACAAAATATCCACTTTCGTTTTCAAATTGTGTGTGTTCTGCTTATATTACCTTTGGGCTGGGGAGCCCAGTAGGTTAGGCATTCGCCTAGCATGCGGAAGGTCCCAGGTTCGGGTCCGGGCATTGCCTCAATTACTGCCGACTTATAAACGGCCCGTGCAGCCAAAAATGGTCTACGAATATAGTACCCCGTGTAAGGAAGTGCGCGTTAAATATTCTTCAATGTCCTAACGCTGGGTACGATGTCGCCCTCAACGGTCGCATTGGGTGCCTGTTCAGGTGTCGGCTCGTCACTTGACTGTGGTTCTAAAATACGAAACCCGTCGCCAATAGCCCCGTGTAGTTCTAGTGAGACAATAATTCAAGCCAAATAAAATATATTACCTTTGTTAAGAGGTTCAGTGTAGCTGATATATCTTTCGTAATTTTAAATCATGGATCTCCACTCAGGGCCCTGCTCCACTCCACTCTGCATATTCTCAACACAAAACAAGCTGCGAAACTGCAGATATTTTTTTGGTTAAAAATCACAATAATTCATTACAAATAATTCACTGTTATTCATTTTTAAAGATAACCTTTTCATAATCTCCGACACGTGACGTTTTATATAAATATATGTCAATCTGCTTTTTTTTAACTGTGACCAATCATTATTATTGCGTGATCCTGTCAAATTTCGATGTGTGTCAACAAATAAAACGAAAGCTTGCTTGACTCATATTTTTTAATGCGACAAATGAACTCATTGCAATATAGATTAACCCTCTGTTTGTTATTGATTTCTAACCATAATTCTAAAATTCGCATAGTTTGAGCGTCGTATGTTTTGAACTGTCTCAGCTTGTTGAATCAAAATGAGCGGAGACGGAAAAATACCACATCGTCAGGTTAGCCAGGATTGGGACTCTGTAGAAATGGAAAGGGTAATTATAAATATTTTCAATTGGATAATGTATTTTACAAATAAACAGTTTGATGTGGTTTCTTATTAAAATGTGTTTATTTTGTTTTACAGTACTGGAAGCCTGTGTTTGATAAGGTGAGTGCAAATAATTTTTTCCTGATTCTTTTAAGCTTAAATTTTAAAACAAAACGTTTCCTATAGCCATATTTTTTTTCAATATAGTACTGTCAAAAATAGGACACTCGGTCTATTTTATTTGGAAATTCGCGAAACACTAGTTATTTTGGTCGTTAATGATAGTTTGTTTTTCCCCTAAAATAGAAGTGCTTTGAATTTCGGCAATAAGTGCTTGTTTATACTTTTTTCAGTTGACAGAAACTAATTTTTATATGGTATTGCATGCTGCGTTTTATTTAGTTTTGTCTCAGTTAAAAAAAGTTCAACTTTTAAAGTCTGTCTTAAAGAGGCAAAATCTGTTTCTACATTTTAAATATGTTTATCTTCCCAATTTAATATTATGCCCTGCTAAGCATATTGAGTTAAGGTCTTGTGATTTTTGCAATTGCCTTTTATGCTATAAATATTTGTTACTGTTCATCTCTATTGGATGTCATGTCTAGTAATTTTTTTTTGGTTGGTGCCAAAAAATGACCAGGCATGACATTCAACAATGACAAACATAACAAATAGCAGGGAGGAATTTTTTTCTGAAATTCTGGTAATCAGCAACACTTTGACAAACTGGAGTTCTACTATCAGTTAATAACCCTGTATATATATATGCCTTGTCATACAAAAGCCCTGTTTTCTCTAGTATGATACAGATAAGGACGGCACCATCCCACTTCGGTACTTGAAAGCGATCCTCAAATCAGGTGATGATTTGCGACACGATTTCCCGGACGAGGTGATTGAAGAAATTCTAGAGTGGGCTGATATCAACAACGATGGGTTGCTTAGTTATGAGGAGTTCCTACGGATGGTAAATATTATTAAAAAAATTTTTTATCATAGATTTTGCAGTAAATGTTTGCATTTTAGCCTCCACAATACATTTAGCGTTAAAAGTGGAAGTTTTATAAAGACTATGTCTGCCTGCCTGTGTTAACATATCAAACTATAAATGCTACAAGGAAGTATGTTATGCCGAATTGTAGTAAAATATTACTCTTCGTTCCACTTCAAATTTTATTAACAAATTAAAATCAAGATCCCAGTTGGTAAAACATTTGCTTTGCATGTGAATGGTCCCAGGTTCGCTTCCAGGCACTATCAAAATAACTGTTTTCCCTATAAACAGTGCAAGCCAAAATGTCTGATGAATAATCCCCGTGTCGAGAGTGGACATTAAAGTATGCTTCAAAGTCCCAACACTGCATACGATGTGGCCATTAAAGGTTGTGTTGGATGCCTACTCGGGTGTCGAGTCGTCGTTTGAATGTGGTTCTAAATTAGGAGGCCGTCGTCAATACCTCCTTTGTAGCTGTAGTGTGACTGTAATTCAAACTAAACTAAAAAATTGCTACCTGTTCATATGTATCTCTATTTTAAAGTCAATCCATCCAAACTTTTTTTGGGGCTACGGAGCCCAGTCAGTTAAGCACTCGCTTAGCATGTGGAAGGTCCCAGGTTCGGGTCCGAGCATCGCCAAAATAGCTGCCGACCTATAAACGGCCCATGCAGCCAAAAATGTCCGACGAATAATACCCCGTGTAGGGGAGTGCACATTAAATATCCTTCAAAGTCCTAATGCCGCGTAGGATGTCGCCCTTAACGGTAGCGTTGGGTGCCTATTCAGGTGTTGGCTCGTCACCTGACTGTGGTTCTAAAATACGACGCCCGTCGCCAATAGCCCTCGTGTAGCTCTAGTGCAACGATAATTAAAACCTAACCTAACCAAACTTTATTTCTTTCCAGGTGCATGCTAGGGAACTGGGTGAAGCCCGTCCGAGGTTCCAGAAAATTGTCCGATACGCTGCGTTGGCCGTGGTACCCAGAAATCAGCAGGCCATCACAGTTCGACGGTACATTGAGGAGTACAACTGCTATCCTCCACCCATATTCCTCTTGCTCATCAGTCTTATAGAAGTAAGTTGGATGGTTCAGTTTAGGGCACTGACACCTACCGTGAAATGTATAACAAAAGTGTGTTGTCAGTAGTTAGTCAGTTTAACCTCTTCATTCTCGAAAAAATGTATACACACATTATACAGGATTCCTTATGTATAATTTTCAAACAATTATGCATTTAAAAATTTGTTTTGAAAGTATTTTAAATAAATAGGGTGCGTAGCTATGTTTAAAAGTACTCAAAGGCGCTTCTTTTTACTTTTCAGTCCATCCTCCGATTTGATTTTCTAACAATCGGATTCGGCCAAAAATCGGACATCGTATTCTATCGATCTATAGTTTTCCTTATAAGAAGTGTTTAGTTTTTGTGAAATGAGTACTTAATAAGTGCTTAAAGGTGCTTAATTTTTATAATGAACTTTCGCTACACACCCTGCTCTGTAATTTGCTTGATTCCCTAGGCATTGTTTATAAAAATATAAATAATATATTAGCCACTTTAGCATCAGTATTTTTGAAAAGCTTGAACATTCTATTATAGAAGAGTTAGTATCTATGTCATGTCTAGTTGTAAATTAAATTCGACAAAAGTCCATGTATGTGTCCTTCTGGAAAGAAGTGGATAAGAATATACATGAAATTAGATTTATTTTCATTTAAATAATGAAAAGAATGCAGCTGGAATTAATCCTATATATTTAGATTTTTCTAAACTAGTTAGCCACAGGGATTTTGTAAGTCCTGTAAATGATTTATTTTCAAAGAGCATTGGTAAATTCCTGGCAATAAATTGGTACTTCTGTGTATTTTTTCCAGGTTGGTATCTTCATTTACCACTGTGTACATAATTAGGGTGTGTACCTAATTGCTTACTTTGCAATTTTTTTTCTAGATTGATATCTTCTACTATGTACATTATTAGGGTTCACATAATTGCTTAGTGTATTTTTTCCTGGTTTGTTTCTGTCTTTTACCCATTGTGTAAATAATTAGTGTGCACATAATGCTTGCTGTGTATTTTTTCTAGATTGATATCTTCTCCTACAGTGGACATAATTAGGGTTCACATAATTGCTTAGTGTATTTTTTTCCCCGGTTTGTTTCTTATTTTTACCACTGCGTAAATAATTAGTGTGCACATAATTGCTTGCTGTGTATTTTTTCTAGATTGATATCTTCTACTACTGTGTACATAATTAGGGTTCACATAATTGCTTAGTGTATTTTCCCCAGTTTTTTTCTTTCATTTACCACTGTGTACATAATTGCTTACTTTGCATTTGTTCTAGATGGATATCTTCTACTACAGTGTACATAATTAGTGTGCACATAATTGCTTAGTGTATTTTCCCCGGTTTCTTTCATTTACCACTGTGTACAAAATTAGTGTGTATATAGTTGCTTACTGTGTATTTTTTCCAGGTTGGTATCTTCATTTACTACTGTGTAGATATGGGAGAGTTGAGTGCATCTGGTCCCGTTCCCATTGACAGTGTTCTCATCTACAACCCAAAGAGGCGCTACGAAGCTTGGCGTTACCTTACATACATGTTCATACATGCTGGGTAAGGTATTTTAAAACTATTGTCTTATAAACCATTGGTACTTATTAAATATTGTCTATTATATGATAAGCTTTATTCTGATTTAAATGTCAATAAATATCCGGTTTGATTTTAACACAGCAACTTTTAGTCAATAATTTTATTACGTAAAATAGCAGTGAGGTTCTTTCATCCACTATTATTTAATACAAATTCTGCCAATAAGCAGGGTGTCGACCGGTCAGGAAAGTCAAGAAAAAGTCATATCAAATAGCGGTCAAGAAAGTCCCCAATAAATTATGAAATTAGAGTAAAGATCACAGAAATTTAAAGAATGAATCATCAAAAAAGACTATTTTTCCCCCAAAATAACCCCAAATATTAATTTAAAAAAAATTAATTTTCTCAAATCCTTATTATTTTTTTTTAAACTTTCGTTTTATTTATTGCAAAATCATAAAAATTCTCAACATGATTGTCGAAGCAAGTGATCCTGAAAAAATTTCTGAAAAGGTCAAGAAATGTTCTAAAAAGGTCAAGAATCTGTCAAGAAATTAGATTTGACAAATTTGGTAGACACCCTGATATGTAAGTACAAAAGAAGTGGACCAATGAAATAACTGGGATAAAGTCCAATCAGATGATCCTGTTTACAATCCCTTGGCTATATCTTGGGCCAGGGGGCCCGGTCGATAAAGCTCTTGCCTTGCATGGGAAGGGCCCCAGGTTTAGGCCCAGGAATCGCTAAATAATTATCAAGCTATTAACAGCGTGATAAAACGTGACAATGTCTGATGAATATTACACTGTGTGGAGGAAGTGCACATGAAATCTGCTTCAAAGTTTCGCAGCTGTGTAAAATGTTGTCTTTAAAAAAGTTGTGTTGGGTTGCTACTAAGGTGTCTGCTAATCACTTGACTGAGGTTCAAAATTACTAAGTCAATCGCCTTTGTGTGATGATAATTAAACCTAACCTAACCTGACTATATCCTAGTGACTGTTCAGGTTTTTTTAAATTTCATTTTTCAGTGTTTGCAACTTCCTCTGACAAGCTGTTCCTTCCATCATTTCTAACATAAAGAATGTTCCTTCTATTCTCTATTAATCCTCCAATGAATACTGTTGCCATATGGCAACAAGTAACATAATCCGCTTTATTCTATTAAAGTATAGCTCCCTCTCGACAAATCTGTTTTTTCATCTATTACATTCCATTTTGAAGTTTTAGTTTAATAACCCTCATAGATGACAGTAGTAAAAGTGTATTCAATATTAAAAGGTGACGTTATTAACTGTTGTGAAATCACGTCTTTTGGCAGTATTTAAAGTATAATAATATTAATACTAAATATAAATAAATTGTTTTGAAAAATAATTATCGTTCAAGAGGGTTATTTTAAAATATATTTAGTAGTTATCTAGTCATTCTTATCAAATGGATGAGTAGAGTATTAAAGATACAAATCTATTTTTTCGGGATGGGAAAAAAAAACATGCATTACAGGGTTAAAATGAACTTTAATTTTTATATGATGTCTAGTCTGGTTTTCAAAATAAACAAAAAGTTCCAAAAGAACTAAAATAGCCTACTTTCCTGTTACTTAAATACTTACTAAAATTATTATCTTGAAAAAACTAGGTTCGTAACAGTAAGTGACTAAACACTAAAAAGTCACTAAACACAGCATCCAGCTATAATTTCTTCTTTAAGCCAAATAAATTATTTTCATTAATTTCTATCGCCAATAAAACAAATATTACTTTTTGTCCGCCATGATTTATTTGCAGTTATAAATAAATATTTAATTATTCATAGAACAAAAACCATAAAACTACTCCAAAATGCACTTAAAATAGTAAATGTAAAATAACAAGTAGGTTTGTAACAGAATCTGTCACTTAACCTGCTTCCAAACAACAGTTGTGTTTAACAGGTAAAAAGGCGCCAAACACAGCATTAATTCTACATTTACCTTCTCAATTCGGCTTGTTTCATTTATTTTATTTCGAAAATTAAATAATTATTACTTCGTTTGAAAAGATTTATATTTCAAAGAATAAATATGTAATAGTTCTCGCTTTTAAATAGAATGAAAACATTGCATACCATTGTACAACGAAGTGAAAGATCTTTGACGTCATTTCAAAATGATCGGTGTCGCAAAAGTAAAATTATTTTAATTTATTGTCCAAAAGAATTAAAGTTTCTCAGGCGATTGTGGCGATGGCAATGGTGATTTAATTTTAATAAAAATGGCTTCCTATGCTTTTTAAATGAGCATTAAATTTTGAAGTTTTTTTAAATAATTCAAGTACTTAGAATTCGAATTCTTTTCTGAAAATTTCAATGTATTCTCTTTTCGATACACAGAATTTTTTGACGTATCTCACTTGTCCGTAGCATTTGTAGTTTGCAACAGCGATTTAAATTACTCGAAATTGAATTTCACTGCTAATTCAATGGGAAATTCGTCGACAAGTAGTAAATTTATGTCCGTCTGATCGTACAGGCAGACGGACAAAAAGTATGAAAGTTGGGTGTCTGAGGTTATACCTTTCTAATAAAAAAAGAATTTTTAAGATCGGATTGATAGAACTGATTTTGGAAGGGGGTACGGACAGACAGACGGACGGACATCGACAGCATGTCAAGACACGGTCATCGACAGCATGTCATACCTACTTTTTTATTTTTTTTAATTCTTCAAATTAAAAAAAAAGAAAAGTAGGCTAAAAAGTACTTGTATATTGTGTAGATACACAATTCTAATATGTTGTGTGTGTTTCAGTGGGGTGCACATCTTCTTCAACCTGCTGATCCAGTTGCTGCTTGGAGTACCCCTGGAGATGGTGCACAAGTGGTGGAGGGTCATGTTGGTCTACTTAGGGGGAGTGGTGGCAGGTAGGTGCTGCCCTCTGTGGTCATAAATGTTCATTCTGCCGTTTATCCCTCTGAAGGATACAGATGTATAAACCAGTCACCTGGCTGTTAGGTTTTCCAGCAACATACATAGTTTTTGATAATTTATCAATTTAATAATTCACTAAATTTTAAAGTTTAAAGCTTGAAAGGAAACAGAAACATACTTTTTGAAAAATTTACGAAATTAAATTTTCAGTTAAAAATTTCAATTTAAAGCTCACTCAGTGAAAATAAGCTTACACTTCAGCCAATTTGCTTATTATTCAGAGGGTTAAAAAAACTAAACTGAAATCGTCATTTTCGTGCCATCCGAAGCCGTCCAGTTCCCCTGGTAACCTGATAGATTTGGCTATTAATAATATTGCTTACCTTGTAGTACATCTGACTTTGAAGTTGTTGACTTGCATGCAAATTGATCCAAGTTGGCCTGGACATTGCAAAATAACTGCCAATCTATATAACAGACTGTGCATCAAAAATGTTTGAAAAGCCAGTGGCGAGGGAGTGTATATTAAATATGCTCTAAAGTCCTGGTGCTGTTGCCCCTAAAAATTGTGTTGGGTGCCTATTCAGGTGTCGCTTGGTCACTTGACTACGTTTCTGAATTACAATGTCCTTCACCAATAGCACTCTTGTAGCTCTAGTGTGATGACAATTCAATTCAACTTGATGCAGGTTTGGATAAGAGTCAGGTAGCTTGTCATTGAATCGCACAGCCCTTCAGACTTTTAAGGTTAATTAATAGTTTATTAGTTACATATATCTGAAAAAATACAATTAAAAGCTCTTATAAATGTTTGTAAAGAGGAGTGTTCCTGATTACATGTATTTCTCCCTTGATTACTGTATTTCAAAGCTTATTATTTCAAAAGTATATGCTTGCTTAAAGTATTCTTGGTTCTTTTCTACAGGTTCCCTGGGCAGCTCACTGTCTGATCCCAATACTTACTTGGCAGGGGCATCTGGTGGGGTGTATGCTCTCATCTCTGCTCACTTGGCTAATGTCATTTTGGTGAGAGAAATTTGGGTTTTTAATTAACTCCAATTTGTAATTTTCTTTTGTTTATTATGGTTGGTAAATTCCAATGGCTTTAGTAGGCCTGTAGTTAAAGCTGGGGTCTTGCAACCCCAATTGAAAGATAGGTATTTGAGTAAGTTTTTTAATAGTTTAATCCGTAATTCAAATGATTTCTAATGAAGAAAAAGCCATTTAAATGTATGAAAAAAAATTACTTGAAAAGTATGAAAAACAGAAATAAAAACATAGAACCCAAGGGCCTGTTATTTTTTCCAGCAAAACAGATAATTATTATTTTATTTCTTTCATTGCATTAAAAAATATAAGTATTGTGGAAACCATTTGCTACACATTATAAAATTTTAAAACATCAAGTATTTTAATTAATGAGTCAACAATTTTTAAATTACTATCAGTGAAAACATTTTAATTTTATGATTTCACACATATTTTAATTAGAAATAACTTTTAAAACAGGCCTTGTATTCATGGAATATTTTTCTTTATTTGGCACATAACTTTAACACAAAAATTCCCAATTCCTTGCAGAACTACAAGGAAATGACTTTCGGTTGGGTTCGTCTATTCGGCCTTCTTATTTTTGGTGGCAGTGACATTGGAGTGGCACTGTGGGCCAGATACACAAGTGACGTCAAGAACCGCACCAGTTACGCTGCACACTTTGCTGGTGCATTGGCCGGATTGATGATCGGATTGGTTTGCTTACGTAACCTACGCATAAAGAAGTGGGAACAAATTCTGGGGTGGACCCTTTTTACAATATTCCTAGCACTCACACTGTTTACTGTTCTCTGGAATATATTCTACACTGATTATTATCCACCACAGGATTATCTCAAATCTGACGGCCTTGAAGGATTTTGAAGGCCTTGATTGTATGGTGGTATAATTTTGCTCTTTTTTAAAAAGTAATTTATAATTCAATTTCCGTTTTTTTTGGCGGATTTTCCCTTAGTAATCAGGCAGAATATTTGTGCTGATCTGTATTTATATATAAGGATCTCCTGATCCCTAAATATCCTTAAAGAGTTTCAGGGGCCCCTTTAAAGTTGGCCCTGATTAAAAAGGCCCTGATTTTTATGAAAAAGCCATTAAAAACAAAAAATAAAGTTACTGTTTTCTTTGTTGATTTGTTTACAAGTTCATAAAACACTACTCTAGTCCTCCTGATAACCAGAATTTATGATGTTTTGTGTAAGCATAACAAAATCCTAAATTCTGCTGGAAATTTGAAGCGGAAAATCTGCTGTATTAACTTGACTGCCTTTTTGTTGAATACTAAACCTTAAGATTTTGGATTTAGAATTGTTTATAATTTATTATATAAAGATGTTTCCATTAAAAAAAGTGCAAGGTTATACCCCTATTGAAATGTGTCCTTCATAAAATGCTTTTGTGTGAAATTTTATACTTATATATTACTGGGTGTTTTTTTTTTAACTAGGTATTAATTTTTTTATGATCAATCTCAAAGTTTTCATTATTATGCTATATTCAGTATTATTATATTATATAAACTATTTAGTTTTTTTTATTAACAGTATTTATATATGATTAAATGTCTGATACTTAAGTGAATATCAAATACTAATATATATGTAGTGATATATTTTGTATGATAGTTGAGCTATTAGGTTTGAGTTTAATGTTTTAATAAGTGATCAAATATAATGAAGTCATTTTTTATACTTATATCTCAAAATAGTACTTATCTCTAATCGATAACAAGACGGGTTATGTATGTTATGTGTTACGAACTGAGTTTTATAATCAATTGTTGTTTGAATCAGCAATATTCTTTTCCGGTGATTGTATTATCTGTTCATGATTTCCAATGATCGAACAATTAAAATAATGAGACTGAAAATATTTATATATTTCCCGAAGAAGATATCAAACTTTTGTTCATTTGTATTTGGCGAATGTTGTGTATTAGTTTTATTGCAAAAAAAAAAACAAAAAAAACGATTTTTTAAAAAGTGTATTACAAAAATCCTGAAGTGTATTTTTCAGTAAAAATATGTTCTTTGATAAAATAATCATTGTTATTTAAAGTATTAACATAATTGATAACGATTTTTCATTGATTTTTTTAACATTATATATTCTTATATTATGTCTTTTAATCTTAAATACATATCCACAAATTCTTTATACATTTAAAAACTGGTTACTAATTCTGAATTTAGGATTGAATATTTTTCTTGAACTTTGCTAGTCAAATTAGAGGATCTTGGTTCTTATTTCTGTTGATAAGTGTAAGTAGTCATAGGCTTTTTTAAATTCTTTATCAAGCTTATTTTATTATAATAAAACATTTATGCACATTGTTCAAAAGAAGTTTATATTTTTTAATGAAAATTTCTATAAATCTTTTAAATTATAGTTTTGTGTACTTAATCAAATACAAGAGAATTTCTAACTTAGGGAAGATGCCTTTTTAGCAGATGCAAACAAAACCTTCAGTTTGTATTTGGATATTTTTATTTACATTTTGTTTTTATTATATTATATCTTTCATATTATTCACAACTGAATTTTATTATTGATTATACTTTGTTGCAAATGTCACATTTATATAAATTTTTTGTGAAATAATAAAGGTTTATATTTAGTTTTGACGGGTAAATGTACACCTGTGACTTTTCTGCATTCTCTTTCAAGTGATGTGATTTTTAAAAATTTATTGTTAATGTGTTTAACCCTGCAATGCATGATTTTTTTTTCATCCTGAAAAAATATATTTGTATCTTTAATACTCATACATTATGGGAAAAATACTGAAAAAATAATAACTGAATTAAAATTTAAATAATTTCAATTTTTAAAATTTTTGCCATATGACATAAATCAACTACAAATTTCCAATTTTGATTTGAACGATTAGAAAACTACTAAATGTATTTCAAAATAATCCTCTTGAGCTATAATTATTTTTTCAAAACTATTTATTTGTATTCAGTACTAATATTATTATATTTTAAATACTGCCAAAGACGTAATTTCACGACAGTTAATTTTGAATACACTTTTACTACTGTCATCTATGAGGGTTTTTAGTAACTAAAACTTCAAAATGGAATGTAATAGACAAAAAAAAACACAGATTTGTCGAGAGGAAGCTCTACTTTAATAGAATAAAGTGGATTATGTTACTTGTTGCCTTATGGCAGCAGTATGAATTAGATGGTTTAAGCAAAATTTAATCAAGATGACTTTAAAAACTTAATCCCTATGTCCTTCAAAATTACTAGGCTTTTTTTCATGTTGATCTTTGGTGTGGCCTGTATTTGGTCATACTAAATTTTTTTTCGTTGAAGTCTTTTTTTAATGAAAATTCCTTTGTTTTTTATTGAAAGGTATAATATTTTTATACTCTTATAAAATTTATTTTATGGTCATGTACTTAAATATATACAAGGCTCCAGCAGTCTGTTTAGGATAAATAATTCACTATGAATTATTTATAAATTTAACGTGTTTATATTATTAAGGCTTTTTCATGTATATAATAATTAAGCTTACTGCTTCTAAGCTTAGCTGTATATAACCAGTTTTAAAATAAAGTATTATATTTTTAAATATACTTATACATCGATGTGATTGTTAAAAGTTGTTATTTATTTAATTAAAAACGATATATTATAAATATAATTTTGTCATAATCCTCATTGGTTACATTACACCAAGTACAAATCTTAATATTTTAAATTTATATAAAATTTTTAGTTACATGTTAAATGCTTGATAACACATATTGTAATTCATTTGCTTTATCATATTCAGTATATTAGAGCTAATTGGTGAATGTCTTAAATATATTCTAAGAAAAATATTTCTATCATTCGCAACAATATTTATATAAAACTGCACATTCGCTTCATCTTGAACTAATTGTAGTAAATTCTTACATTGTTGTCTTTCATACATATGCTCTCATCAATATTTGTATCTGTGCCTTTTGCATATTTATGTAATTGACACAAATATGTGTGTGCCAATGCAAGTGCACCTTATTTTGTAATTGTACAGCTTGTTTTGATTTGCGAATTGATGTTTTAAAATGAATCAATAAAGCGTGGTTTAACTTTCATAGTAATTTTTAATTGTGTGATGTTGAAAAGCATGACAAAAATTTGTTATTTTGCTTGAAAGGTTATTTTAATAGTATAGACAAAGTTTAGGGTGAGGGTATAATAATCATTTAATATTGGCTTATACTAATATGTAGTCACAAAAATCTGTCGTTGTGGCCTGTTGGTGAACAAAGTTTTTTCACCGCCCAAGATAATTTAGTGCCTATTTAGAACCCTCTATAGGCGCGTTTACATGAGCCTTCGAATCCATGGAATGCCAAAATCCCCATTATGGGAAAAAGAGGTCGAGCTGGATTTCTAACCCACATGATAGTCTGTGGCCGAATCCACGGTATGAAACATCAAACCTTTCTTCATTGGAGTGTTTGCAGAGCCTACAATGAACCCTGAAATTCCGGTTCTGTCTGGGAGAAAATCCCCAAAAGGGAAAAATTGCTGAGTTCTGTTTGCTCTTCAATCCATGAATTCGATGGCTCATGTAAACGCGCCTTATGTTAGTAAAAGGTGTTTGCCATAATTTTAGCAATTTATTTTTCACTGTTCATTAGCAACTATTTAACCGTTGAAGTAAAATTACCCTTTAAAATGATTTCGTTAAAAATCATGGTGTTTATAGGCAAGTTGACATGAGCCATCGAATACATGGAATGAAGAGCAAACTCTGCAACTTTTCCGTCTTGGGGATTTTCTCTCAGACAGAACCGGAATTGCATGGTTCATAGGGGGGCTTCGCAAACCCTCCAATGAAGGCTGGTTTGATGTTTCATTCCATGGATTCCTGCTCGACCACTTTTTCCCCTAATGAAGGGTTTGGCATTCCATGGATTCGATGGCTCATGTAAACTCGCCTTATATGATCCGCGGGCAGTATATATATATATTTTGAAAAGAGCTTTTTTCCGAAATTCAACTTGAACCCAACTAAAAGTGTATTTTTTTTTTACTGCTTCAGCTTGCGCCCGCTTGACACGTGGCTTTCGTGCGACAATATTCTCTAAATTACGACGCCCGTAGCCCATAGCCTTCAGTCTAGTATGACGATAATTCAAACCTACTTTCCTTCTCCATTTCAACGCTATGTAGGTTGGTTAGTTGGTACATGTGTTTTCCGGTTTGTGTGCTTGATCAGAGACCCGCTCATAAACCTTCGTCAAGTAAGACAGACGCAGACAGAAGTTCTAGTGACAGACAGAGAGAAAATACATCCAGGGACGAAGGCGGAAATAGAACCCGTACCCAGTTCAGTGCGCAGACTGTTCGCCTAATGTTCTGCATTGTTAACCACTACACTCTCAGAAATAACACTTTCATTTTTGACGATTTATGAATCCTCAAGCCTCATTTCGTTAATTTTGAGGATTTTTTCGTCAAACTATCTTGTGACTTTTGAGTAAACGCTAATCCTCACTTTTACGATCGTGATTTGACGATTGTGTATCTTGATTTTGAAGAAACTGAATCTCAATGTTGTACTCACATGCTCAAAAATGACGAAATATTTCTTTAGATTAGACGACATTCAAATTCTCATAAAAATGATGATTCAAATTTCCTCACTTTGAGGAAACGAAAACTCGGAGCATTTGCCAGTAACGGAATCGTCAAAATTAAGGAAAATTTCGTCGTTTTTGAGCATTCATTTTTAAGAGTGTAGGCCATCCCGGCCCCCCCCCCTTTTTTTGTCAATTATGCAACACTCTATCAGTTTAGTTTCTCCGGACCTTGAAGGCCGAGGAATGGTCAATGAAATGCACAGGCACACCCCTAATTATGCCGTCGATGAATGTATCGATGTCTTTTGTGCCAATGAAGCATCCCCGCCATCGGAATAATAAATGGTATTATATCGCAAGAAAGGCGGAAACGTCTGGAGCGCTTCAAGGTAAGGGTTAAAGGACGAGGATTAAAATAGCCCCTAGACTAAGCTGGAGAAAGTATTGATTTAATGGTAGATTTTTACTTCAAATTACGTAATGTGAAATATAGGGTGGCGCAAATAAAAGTGGTCCCGTCATGAAGATAAGAATTGTTGCCAAGTCAGAAAACCAATGAAAAACAGGTTTGTAAGTGAAGCCGTTGTTGTTGTTTGTTTCTAATGCCACTCGGTAACCGAGCCCGGAGTAGAGGACTACCCGATTTAAGACGAAGAGGGCGGGTTCCTTTTTTTTTATTGAGAGCCACAAGGGAGGAAGTCCGACTTTTGCCCGTCAGCATGACACATCCGTTTTGCAGGAAGGTCCCTTTCACACATCCATTCTCACTCACATATCGGAATTTCGATCCAGATCAGGCCGATAACCCCCTGATCTGGCACCCCCAGAGGTATTAATTTGGTATGGGAACATGGAGGACTTTGTGACCACAACATATTTAACGTGTCCCAGCCACCATTAGGTAACAGCGGTCTTTAGCCGAGTACAAGCGCGACCATCAGAATTGCGAGCGCCGCCGAGGACAGAGCCCACAACCCTTCCGATGCGAGCACGACGCCTCACACGACTGAGCTACCGCGGCTCTAGTGAAGCCGTTGCACGCTTGAATAATCTTTTATTTCGACTTGAAGGCTTACATACGGCTTCACGCCAAACATTTTCGATGCATTCCTTTCTCTACGCCGGGGCCACTTTTATTTGCGCCATCCTGTTGAAGGCAATGAAAGTTTTGCGATGGAAAAATCAGGAAATGGAGATTTTGAGTTTCGTACACTTTTAGTAGAATCCTAATTCTAAAACAGTGTTCTTTAAATATTGTTCAGGCTTTCTGAGTGAAACCACTCTACATATCGAACTAAGAGAGATACTTGCTTCAAAATTTAGTACAAGAGTTTCCATTACCTGTTGTACTTATAATAGTTTTTGAGAAAATCACTTATGCACAAAATGTATAGCTTTCATAGAACTGATGTTTTAAAGTTGTTGATAAATTACTTAAGGTTTTAACACCTTTAAATATATTGATTTATTAGGTAGTACTATTTGAAAGTCGTGTAGTGTCACACACCCCAATTTTTGTATATTTTTTAAGGTTTAAATAATTTTTCAAATGTTTGACAATTATTCGTTTTAAAATTTTAAAAGCTTGATTCGGTTGCGTTGGGCTTGCCTATTCAGGTGTCGGCTCGTCACTTGACCGTGGTTCTAAAATACGAGGCCCGTCGCCAATCACCCTCGTGTAGCTCTAGTGCGACGGTAACCTAACCTAACCTAACCTAAAGGCTTGATTCCAAGGTCCGAGTCCGCTCCAACACAGCGGGTCCGGGATGGCCGAGTAGTTGGCGGACTATCACGCTAACAGTCTGCGCGCTGTAACGGGTGCGGGTTCGACTCACGCCTTGGATTTATTGTCCTTTCTCTATGACAGTAAAAAAATTCTTCCTGTAACTGTCTTAGTCGATGAAGGCAATTCATAAGCGGGTTTCTGATCAAGCACACACGCCTGAATATACCGGGTGGTTATAAAATAACGCTCGCTATTCGGAGAGGTAGCTTAAATGAATAATACGAATGCAAAAAGACATCGAGACACTTACTACAAGAAGGGGGGGGGGGAGGAATGGAATCATAAAAAACAAACTCGTCTCTTGCCCAGGGTTCTAAATTACGAGACGTAATCGGATGTGTTGGCCATAATTGGTCATTATTGGCTACGCCTCGTAATTTAGAACCTTGGTCAAGAGACGAGTTTCTTTTTTATGATTATTCTTTTTTTATGACGATTTTTTATGATTCTATCTTTTTTTATGATTCTATGCTTTCCCCCACTTCTTGATTAGTAAGTGTCTCAATGTTTGATGCATTTGGATTATTCATTCAAGCTACAGACCACTCCGAATAGCAAGCGTTATTTTATAACCACCCTGTATTATATATGCCTTCCCCCACCATCCTACCCCAACACAACGCTAACAGGCAACAGCGCTTTTACGACGACTGGTTAGTTTGTTGATGAGGTAAACTTTTAAATGATTAATAAGTGGGGTCTTAAAAGCTGTCCGTTTTGAAATATTAACTTCAATGAAAGTATTGCTCAGAAATATTTAATTCTGAAAATAAATAATGCGAAGGTAAATTTGGAAGAAAAAAATGTTTTGCAACTAAAAACATTATTTCAACAGTTGTGAAAATCACAATTTAACAGCCGGTCTACTCAAGTTTAAAGCCAGAAAAGCTTACCGCGACGTCACACTTTCTGTCTTGTTTGGGTGTCGGCTGTTTCGAAATTGAAAAACCAAAAAAAATAAAAGATACCAGACAAATTTAAAAGATTTAAAAATCCATATTTTAATATCACAAGATATAAAAAGTAATACCCAATACAGTTCTAGTTACATTCCAAATTATAAATTAACAACGTATGCAAAGAAAACTCTATATCTCTAAGATGAGGTATTGACAACATCTTATATGAGCTACAACTAAATGGGGAATGTGTTACAAACCCTAAACTTAATAATGCAAGAAACATTTTGCAATGTAAAGCGTTTTACAAACATATAATCAGTGATAAACTTAGTTCTTAAAGTACATAAATATATAATTAACAGGAGTAACAAAAATGTATAACAGATAATGTACAATAAAAACATCCGAATTATAAAACAACCCCTACCCAATGTGGTTTATACCAAAGTATTTTTAACAAATGTAAAAAGGACTACAGTTATTCAAAACATATGTTATTTTAAAAATACATTCTACTTCCAACATAAGTAAAGTGTAGTTAAAAACTCATAGTTTCCTTTCACAGAAGCCACGACCATTGGTGGAGCTATAAAACTCGTGGAACAATCTAATGAAGACAAAGTAAAACGGCTGAAGTTTTCTCTTCATCTGATTGCTCCGCGCACTGTATAGCTCCGCCCATGGTCGCTGCTTGGGAAACTATGAGTTTAACTATAGTAACAAATTTTCAAGGGGTATAAGTCAGTGCCGAGTATAAAAAAGGGCACAATTATCTTACTCTTATGATAAAGGAAAATTACATTCGCTGAGATTTCTTTCAAAACGAATTTGATGTATTTTTAAAATTTCCATAAACAAATGTTTTAGGATATTATTGAATTCACAGAAATACTTTTTCATTATGAATGCAAAACATTATAAATTGATTAAATTGTTTAAAAAAATAGATTACTTATCCTGAAATTTACTTTTAAAGTTTACAACAAATTATTGTGAGGCGTGAAATGTAGTAATTATTTCTCTCAATTTCAAATAGATAATACTTATTTCTTAACCTAATACTAGTTATCTAACAGTGTAGCCTAAATACTTCATCTTTTAAGTTTTTAAAAAAATTAAACACACTATTTATTACAAGTGTACCGAAGAACACAAAATTTTGATTAGCACTTAATGATATTTGGTAGTAAATACGACTTAATTCTAAAAAAAATATTATAAAAATCGCTTTTCTCTAAGAAGATCAACTTTCAATGTGTATTTTTTGCGGACTCACTAAATAATAAATTTTTAGAAGAACACTTCTTTAACACTAATGGTAAAACTTGTTGTTAAATAGTGAGAATAATTTGCAACAATGGTCTCTAATAGGAAATGTTTGTGTTTACATCAAACTAAAACCAGCGCCACAACGTCTCTTGTATTTGTAGCAGCCTCAGTTCACAGTCTACCAAAAGGATCCTCAAGGTAGTTATGAGTTATCTAGGCGTTGTAATCAGGAATAGTGGTAGGAACGTGTGGGCTTGTAAATCAGCGCCACCTAGTTGTTGATGGCATATTGAGGTTACTTGTGTGTTAACCGACACATATTTTTTAGCGTACTGTAGTGGTAATCGAAAGAGTTTTATTAACATAGCAGAAGATAAAACTTTTTATTATTCAACAAACATGCAGTATTTATATACAGTAGAATTCGAGTAAAATTTAGCCATCATAAAGTACAAAATTGAACTCTTTCTTTGGACATGAAAAATAGCTTATAAATAAAATACATTTTCATAAAGTATACTAAAGTGCAGTATTCGTACTGTACTCGTACAGTACTTCGTACTGTAAAAAAGTATGAATTTTAACTATATACTTGAAGTACATACCAAATATGGGAACGCCCTTCTGTTAAATACGGGCTTAGGTATGCACATTGCACAATGATAAAAGTAACACATTGGAAAAATACGCCTATAACGTTATTTAAAACATGGATATTGAAATACTACTAAGATTAGAAATGGACATTAAAAATATATATTAACTGACTGGTAGAATGTCGTGTAGCTATGTAAGCAATGAGTTAATTTTAAATTGTTCTAACGATTGGACCATTTCATTTTGAAAAATTGATACACCGTCTTTCCTGATTTTGATCAAATCGTTTTACAAGCGCATGAGTTTTGAGAACATTTTATTCTGCAAGCAATATGAAAGACACAAGTCGGCTTTCGTTTATTGTATCTCCAAAAGACAATTGAAAATGTATATCATACTATATAAAAAACCCCAGTTATTATTGTATACTGATTATAGCACATTAAATTGCATGAATAGTATAGAAAAGTATTAGGGGAGAGCAGGGGAATCCCGCCACCTCGGGTAATGCCGCCACCCCTTGTATCTCGCCATCGGAGTGTGTGGGAGGGGGGCTGTGAGCGCTGACCTGTAGCAGGAAACAAAGTAATTTGTAGTATAGACGCTAATGGCTGTGCGGTGAGTTGGTGTAAAGTTATTTAAAAAATACTGTTTTTAGTGATTTTCTTCTAATCTTGAGCCTTATGAAATTAAGCGATAAGTGACTGCTATCTCTAAGTTAGATAAATCAGTAATATATCATTTAAAAGAGTAATTATTTGGCTATTTTATCACGTCGTTAGTTTGGACGCTAGGCTAACTACATTTCTTTAAACAAGCCGTCGATGCCATTTTGCCTTACTGGGGTAATGCCGCCACATCACTCTGGGGTTATGCCGCCACATGCAAAAGGATGGCGGTCTAATCCGTGAAATAGAAATTTCATATATTGGTCCTACAACCTATTAGTTTTCGTTAGAGATGCCACGTATCCGAAAAAGAATAACTGAACTGGTCAAATAAACCAACGAAACTTAAAAAAAAAAAACCTGCATAGTTAGTTGCACATAGAAAGTTAATAAAAGAGCTGTACCCTCTACAACTTACCATTCCAAAGTTAATTAAACCAATTTTAGTTCTATATGTATTGCTTTATTAAGAAATTTTCCATTAATTATAGACTATTTGCTTTGTTTATTGATGTGGCGGCATAACCCCAATGGTGTGGCGGCATTACCCCAGGTACCGGGGTAATCCCGCCACTGTGCGAGCTTTAGAAAAATACAATTTTATTCAGTTTCTATTAAAGATTTAAATGTTAAAAAATCACTACAAGATAGGTTATGAACTGTAGTATGCTATGCTCATTACAATTTACATTGATTGCAACACAATTCTGCATAAAAATTCAATTTCCCTTAAGGTGGCGCCATTGCCCTTCTCTCCCCTAATTGTATAATGAATACCCAACATAAACTCAAAGCTATTTGTCAAAATTTCCAGAATCTATAAATGACAATAATTTTAACTTTTTCGTTTCTACACTCTTAAAACAAAAGAGTGAAATCCACTCCAGTTGAAGAAGTGCATTTTCGACACCATAAAGGCATGCATATTTACTCAGACTAAGTTAAAATCACTCATTTGGAGTGATCCTGTCGGAGGTTTAACACACAAAGGATCCACTCCAAAAGGAGAAGTGCATTTTCCAGTCTGGAGGAGTGAAATCCACTCAGACTGAGTTAAATTAGGAGTGTTTGTTTTAAGAGTGTATGTAACTTTTTCTTAATTACAGATTTCTGACGATATTGGCCTAGTACACCCAGTGTTTCGAACAGCCAAGTAGCCGAATCGTTCTGCTTAATTTGATGCCTTTCTTATTCGATTAAAGTCTTCGAATCGCATTTTAATCTGTGGACAGTAAACCTGATAACACAGTTACGTCAAACATTGTCTTCTTTCCAACAAACAAAC
This sequence comes from Hylyphantes graminicola, assembly GCA_023701765.1. NCBI lineage: Eukaryota > Metazoa > Arthropoda > Arachnida > Araneae > Linyphiidae > Hylyphantes > Hylyphantes graminicola. Next base: position 66,080,007 of record CM043117.1, read on the forward strand.
CACTAAAGCCTTCTGAATTGAATTATTACTTGATACATTTAGGAAATGAAAGCGACCAAGTCTTAAACGATACATTAATTCGGATCCAAAAGGATTAATTAACAAATAGAATTGTCTTGTTCGAGATATTGTAGTGCACACACAGAAGCTGATCCTCTCAGTACACTATTAAAATTTTGGCGCTAAAATGCACCGAAATCTTTAAATTTCGTAGCTGCCACCATTTTTTGGAGCGTGAATTTACCAATTTTTTTTCTTCTTAAACTGATTTTTAGGAAATATTTTTGTTTATTATCTTGTCTTTTAATTTATTTCTTGTTGTACACTTTTTGCTGGCTTCTCTGTTTTATCCATATTTTATAATTGACCTTACAGGCTTTTTGTATTTTAATGTTTTTATTCCACGTTTCTTTCTGTTCAATTTTAGTTTTTTTTTTCTATTTGTGATCTGTCTTGTTTTTGTCCTCTACCTGTAAATGGACTTGTTCTGTAAGGTAGTAGTACGTAAATTTTGTGGTAAAACCACAACTCTGATACACCGCAAAAGAGGTGAATCAACGCTCCGAATGATGGTGGCAGCTAAAACGTTGTAAGATTCCGGTGCAATCTTGAGCCAGAATGTTGTACAGTGCCAGAAAGCATGATGGAACTAAAGTATAGGTTGCATATCACAGAGTGTAGGAACGCGACGGCACTTCACACCACCGTCAATTTCTCCTGGGGGGAGATGAAGGACTGCATCTCCTCCGTGTTGCTGTCGCACGGACATTTCTCCACCACGGACACGGGCACTGCAATAGATTATGCATATAAATTTATATAGCTTCAAGAAATTATAAATATTTATTTAAAAATCAGTAAAGTCTTTCCATCGGTTTTGGTCTCTGACCAAACACAAGCCTGAAAATATATGTCTACACTCTTAAGACAAAATAGTGAAATCCACTCCTGTAGAAGAAGTGCATTTTCGACACTGGAAAGAACTGAATATTTACTCAGACTGAGTTAAATTCACTCGTTTGGAGTGATCCTGTCGGAGGTTGAACAAACAAAGGATCCACTCCTATAGGGAAAGTGCATTTTCGATACTGGAGAAGTGAAAATTAACTCAGACTGAGTTAATTTTCACTTCTTTCGGTGTCGAAAATACACTTTCCCTATAGGAGTGGATTTTACACTTTGTTTTGATAAACCTCCAACAATCTTAACAACAAACGAGTTATTTTAAGGTGATTAGGAGCTATTTAGGAAGATTATGAGCTATTTAGGAGTTAACTTTCATTCCTTTCTAGTGTCGAAAATGCACTTCTCCTATAGGAGTGGATTTCACTCTTTTTTTTTAAAGAGTGTACCTACCAACCAAACAACCATCGCTTCTTGGCAGTGTTTTAGACGAGTCCAAACTATCACTCGTAAAACGAAAAGGGGTAAGAAAGATTTTTGTTTAAGCCATCATAGTTACTATATTTGGAGATTCATTGCTTTTGCAGGTGCATATATCTCTTTAAAGTTTAGAAACAGTTTCTTAACTGAAGGGCAGTTTGAACTTGCATGGGTTCACTATTATTGCATATCTATGCAATAATTGAATCGGTGAGTGCAGAAACAACGTCAGTCACAAATTTCAAATTTTTCAGGAAGGAGGACAAACGTAATAACTCCTCCTCTATTTCTGCACTAAACACTCGAAACAAACGTCCTGTATTTACGGAACTACTCAACAGACTAGCGTAGTTTTTTCACCCAACACGCATCTTGCCTTTCTACGCTTATTTTCATTTAAAACGAGTTTTCGGAATTTTTTGACTGAAGTGGTTTCTGCACTCACCGATTCATATTACAGCAAGTCAGGGGAGGATTTTCTTTTATTATCTGGGCAGAGAGCTCACGTTCGTGCGTGTTTACAGGTTCATGGCTTATTCAGAAGTGCGCATTAACGCATCGAATTGTATTAGTTGCAACAGATCACGTGGTGTCCAACCCCTCCAGAACTTTCTCGACTCATTACTTAGTGCTTTTATATGCGTGTGCAACTGACGCAATCTTATAGTTTTATTTCAAGGGTACATTTTTATATGCGCGTGTCAAGGTTACAAGTAAATGAGGTTGAAATTTTTTATAATATATAAGTAGTGGGAATACTGTCTTATCTATATTGTAACTTATAGCGTTCCCTGAAATGATACTGAATAAACAGTTAACGACGCCACTTCATTCAACTGTTTGCAAATTATTGCAGCTTTGCTTTGATGGTGTAATGCTAAGCGCAGAAGACTCCTGTCTCGTCAAACACTGGCTTGTATGCGGGGCAGTCGATATGATTGTATGAACAATAGTTAATATTTTCACCTCCTCGAATGATACTGAAACTAATTTATTACCGAATTTACCGAACCTAATTGAGTTTGACCAGTAGGCTCGTACGGACTTTAAAGTACGGTAAATTATTATAAGTTTATTTATGTGTAACTTAGTAAAATAAAAGAACTCTTAGACCTAATGTTATCACACAGTATTTAGTTTGTTGTTATAATGACGAATAGAATTGAGTGTCTCACCCCCTAATCCGTTGAGCTTCTTTTCGCACGATCCTGCCATCGAGCTGTCCTTGAAGCAAGTCCTCTTGTACAGCTGGTAGAGGCAGCAGCTAATTGTGACTGTAGCGATGAGGGGCAGCGAGTACAGCCACGGGAACGCCAACACTTTCTTCTGCATCTACGCAGTGAAGAAAGAAAATATTAATCATATTACATCATTTATATTCAATAAATGGACAACTGGAACTGCCACGCCTACGGAGACGTCACAGCTACAACAAACATTGCGTACTAATCCACAAACACACCATATCCCACATCGTTCAAATTGTCCGTTCATTATCTTGTTCCCCAAAAACAAAGCATTTGGTAGTTAACCACAGTAAGCATAGATATAGATGGCGTTATGCACTGGCAAATAAGTGGAATCAACATCTCTATAAGTTCGTTCAAACGAGACTTCTGATGTACATACACCAAAACCGACCTTAAGTTTGCAGTATACAAATGTTCTATGAGAAAAAGGGTAAATAGTTCTCATTTTTGAGTGCGAGAATCGAATACAAAAAGGTATTTCACATTCAATAAACAAATTTATTTGTTATTTCAAGACATAAATTTATTATTTTTATTAGTTTAGCTTCAGTTAGAGTGTTATTTTAATTATTTTTTCCTTCGATTTTGACGTAACAGGGCGCATGAATATCAGGGTCGAAGGAGCAGCCAATAGGAGCAGGCGAAATTTCGGCGCCAGCAGCGCTGTTTACGCAGATTCCTCCGCCTAGTACATTTCTCTGCTGCAAACTTAAGCTCGGTTTTGGTGTAGATTGCGCTACTCGACCTTAATTGCCCTGAAACTTTCGCAACATTTCGTCTGTTTAGAGTTTGCTGGAAAGGAGACTTAGCTTAGTTTGGAAAGGTAAGTCTGAAATATCGGCGCATCTAGACCTTTATAAGGGCAATTGGCGACGGGCGTCGTATTTAGAAGTTGGAACCACAATCAAGTGACGAGCTTAGCTTTGTTTTTTCGCTTTAATTCGAAATCAAAATAAATAAATTGGAATTTGTTCTAGCGCTTTAATTTCAGCTCCTAATTTTTTCATGATTAAAGAAGGCAGCACGATCAGCGAATGTTTTCAAAATCAGGAATATTTATTTGTAACAATCACAAGTAACAAAGTGTTCAACATAATTACATCATATATGAAATTTTCCACATGCGATACGGGAATCGTTAATGTAGCCTATTGAAGCCTTTTTTCTTAAATTTATTGAATTTAATTAAATTAATCTTACACATTGATAAGGGCGTGCCTGAATACAGCCTTCGCATTACACAAGAATTGGACAATTGTCAAATTACTAGTAATACCACTTTTTGTCTTTTCACATAGAGTTGCGTTCAATGCAAACTTGTGCATTTGCACTTCTTTGTTTTATTTTATAACAACTTATTAGAGTTTTAAAATACTCGTACAACAGGTTTTTGTATTTTAAAACATGCAGTATGGTAGAATTTTAGTGTGACCTTAGAAGACTGAGAATTATGAGGTGTACCAATGTTTATTTCAATTAAAAAAACTTAAACAATTTCATCTAATGCAATGAGAAACTTGTTTTAACATTTTATTTTAAGATTATCAAATACTTGTATGGGAGATTGAAAAACACTAAATAACTATTTGAAGTGACTATAATTAGTTTTTTTTTTAATTATATCTGCTTAGAGAAGATTCAAGCCTATAAATATACATATTTTTGAAGTCTTAGATTTTTTTTTATTTTAAACATTTAATTTTTTTATTATAAGCCTTCGGATTTTTTCAATTTTAAGTTGCTTTATTTTTATAATTATTATTACATTATTATTTATTTACGACTTCGTTCCCTTTTAAATTTAGAGCCTTAGGTATTAGGCCTTATTTTTAAAGTTTTAGGTGTTTTACTATTAATTAACCAATATCAAATGTTAATAAAAGTAATGCGATGGAGTCGAATATTCGAAATGGAGATTATGTGTTTTCTATACTTAAAAGGTTGATCTATACGTATTAAAGGGTGATCATTCCGAAATAGTGTTTTTATTAAACATTGGTCCGTCTATCTGTCTGAATCCTCTTTAGTTCTTGAAATAAAAGTACAACGACTCATATTTGGTACACGATTTCCTAGTGCCCTTCGGGCGTCATAATAAAATTTTCAAGAAAAAATTGCGTATGCGCAAAGGTTAGTTGCCGTAAAAGTTTTTGGTTTTTAGGGTATTTGCTGCAAAACGAAAAAAAAGGGTACAGATTTCTAATTTGGTAGAAGAGTTAATAGTAAAAATTATGACTTATGACTTTCTTGGGTGGGGGCAAGTTCTTGTTGCACATTTGCAAATAATAGTTTTCATAGAACGTTTTTAAATTACCTCATGGGGAATATAGTTATCTTCAAATACATTGATTAATTGATTGGTAATTATAAGTCTCGTAGTGTTACATCCCCCCTAGTTTTTCATTATAAGCATTCGGATTTTTTTTAATTTTTAGCTTTATTATTTTTGTTGTCGTTTAATTTTAAGCCATCCTTTGTTTTAATAAATTTGAAGCCCTACTATTTATTTTTCATTTTAAGCTTCATTTTACTTAAATTAAAAGTTTTTTAATTTGAAAAGCTAGACATGTTTTTTTATATTATGGCAAATGACAGTGATTGCGCCCTCTAGAAGAGAAGGGCGTAGGCTATATAGCCCATTACCCCGTTCGCCAGAAGAGACAATCACAAGAGACACACAAAGAAGGACGACACAAACACATAGACAAATAACAACATTTATTGACAAACACAAACATCCATGCCTTTACCGGGATTCGAACCCGAGCCCAGCAGCTCCAAAGGCTAGTACACTAACCATTGCGCCAGTGGACCGGCTTTTTTTATATTAACTCTCTCAGTTCAATTCCTAAAAGTACACTCACCTCCAATGGGAAAGACAGCGAAATGACCGTGAGCGCTGTCCCGATATTCTGAATGGAGCACTCTATCGCGATGGTCTTGCGTACCGGAGGGGGCTGCCTCATGCAGAAGGCCAGCCCGTAGCCCAAGGACAGCCCGACAAAGGGCAGTAGGACCAGCGCGACGTAGAACTGCCAGCCAATGCCGTCGAAGATGTCTGGGAAGATGATCAGCTCCATGGTCTGGCATATGAAGATGATAGCGAAGCCTGCGTAGCTGCCGGCCTGGGGGAATGGAAGAAACGGGTTGATTATTATTATAGAAGAAGAAGAACTTTATTTGAACACATGATGTTGGCCGTGCAGGGGCCCCAAGGCCCGTCCGGACGCATATTTCTATTCCTTACATTTAAGCGACACCATGTCAGTGACGTCAGGCTACTGGGCGGGGAAATGAAAAGTCTTAATGAAAGTGTCTCCTGAAGAGAATAACGGGCAATCAAAAAATTGTGATTGCACTGCGAAAATTTACATAAAGGTTAAATTAGAGATTGTCAACACAAAGAAGACTACAAAATTTGTAAGGGTTCGTATTGATTTTTTTTAACAACGTGACTACTATTAACTATCCGTTCCAATAGAACAGAACATTTATTACATCTCATAGACACATATATAGCTAATTCAAAGAAACATGTATTCAGTAATTTTTAAATCATTAAATAGGGGAATCAGAAACAAAGTTTTTTTATATTATTAATATCAATAATATATTGCACACAAAATAATTTATTTTTAAAAAAATATTTATTGAATTCCCAGTTAAGGGAATGTAATTACATTATCACTGGCTTTTGAAATATATAGGAAAATATTTTGAATGTAGGTATCGATTTCGAATCCGGTGTATTATTTGTGAGCATGCTAATGTTTTAGTAGAGTAAAAATAAAGAACAATCTGTATATTAGCAATCTGTAGCTTGCAATCTGTATATTAATTGCACATTCACATTCAAAAATTAGATTAAAACATTTATTAAAATGGGAGGCGAGTTCTTATTTAATTCCGGTGTATTCAGAAAAAGGAATATTTTTTAAAAGCTATTTTAGAAAAATTCAAGAATGTTTTTTTAATGATTACTATATTATATAGGATTTAGTTGCTGTACTTCAATATAGGTGGCAGCACGAGCGCTAAAATTCAAAATCTAAAATCTGTCATTTTTCTCTCAGAACATCTAAAATTATCTAGCTATAATAGTCATCACTTCAATTTTTTACAGATAAACACCATTCAATATTTTTTCAGTTAATTTTTGTATTTTCTGTGTAAATAATTAAAATCTCGAAATGATGGTAAACTCTATATGACAATAATTCTTACGCAACGCCATTACAATGATTGGTTACATTTATTTCGTTCCCGCCCAGCAGCCTGACGTCACTGACATGGTGTCGCTTGAATGTAAGGAATAGAAATATGCCGTCCGCATGACTCAAAAAATACATAATTGGGGAAATACAAAATTTTAAACATAAACAAAGAAGCACGGCACTTGCGTGGCAAAAAAAAAAATATAAAACAGAATAATTGTAACAAACAAAAAGAGGTCGGACAAACTTATAGAAATTTAAAACAAAAGGCACATAGCAGCTGTATATTTTCAATGAAACCAAAAAAAAATTACATTAAATAAAAACAAATTAAAGAAAACAAAGTTTTAAAATTTTACATGATTTACAAAAAAATAAAACAATACATAACAATGTACCTGACAATAATTAATTTAGTTTAACTTAGAGTTTAACAAGGATTCTTCTTCGGAGTTTGAAATGTACATTTTAAGGTTTCGTTTGAAATTTGCTAAATTGACTGCATTTTGTATAATTTTCTGGTAATAAATATGACCAGCAGTGTCGGATTTAAAGATTAGCCGCCTGTAGGCTACGATTGATTTGCCGTCCAATTTGTTTTACTACTAATATAATGTCACAATATTCCCTCCTCCTTTTAGGGAAAGGTAACTGGTTTGCTTCAAAATAGGGTGGTATATGCAGTTTAAAATAGATAAACATATTAGAATCATTATGTTCCTTTACACACTAAATCGAAAGCGAAATAGGAGAAAATTTTTTTAATTGTTCTACTATTTTTCTTTCAACTTTGAAATCCGGGAGGAGGGGGTACAATTGAACTCGTGGTGACCAAGTTTGCTACGAAATATCAGTACTATTAATACATATACTTTTGCTGTTTACGCATTAATGTAAATTATTTGTTTTCTTTCTTGAAAATATTCGTATCTTTATAATAACTTTTTTTTAACAGCCGGGGGAATAAAAAGTTAGAATTAGGTTGAATTATCGTCGCTTAGCACACTTTTGAAAAGAAATGTGAAAAACTTTGAATGTAGCTCGCCATTTGTTACTAGTTACTTGTGTGAGATTGGATTTTCTGAACTCTTGTACAAAAAATTATAAACATAGAAGCGGAATAAGTGTTGAAGAGGTCTTAAAAGGGAAGTTAAGTTCCATTACTCCAAATGTTGATATTTTAATCACATGCAAACAACCTCACAAAGTTTCGCACCAAATGCTATAAAAGTATACTTTGTATGATAATAAATTTTTTGCTGAGTTTGTGCCAATTTTTAATTGGTATGTGTTTGACCTGTGGGTAACAAATACCATTTTAATCCTTTTATTTCTCATTTATTTTCAAAATTTTTTTAATAAAAATTTTTTCTAATCATTAAGTATGAAGTTTTCACAGGAATAAAATTTAAAAGTCCTTTGAACACATTTAGAATAGTAAATATTATACGTTTATTAAAATATTAGTTTAAAAAAAATAATTTGGTACGCAGATGCAAAAGAGTCCTCTGATCAAAAAACCTCCTCTTTCGACAATTTTTATAACCAAATAAATGTCTACTTAAAAAAAAGCATTAAATAGAATAAAAGGTTAAAATATTTCTTTTCTACTTATATAATACTCAGTTTTATGATATATTGAGTTTATTATCCATCAAGATTCATGAATGGGCAACCTTGAGGACTTTCATTTCGATACAATGTTCACGTTTATATAATGAAGAATTTCATGACAACCTTGATCGTAAATTATTCGTATTACTTTTGATATTGCTTTTCATTTTTTAGATTCCACACTACGTTTATACCGTAAAAAGTGGAAGGTATTACAATCGTCCAGTCCGTCCGTCTGTCACCCACTTTCATAGTCGAAACTACAAATGCTACAGGCAAACGTGATTACATATTTATTTTTTAAAATATAATTAATTTAGGAAACAATAAAAAATTTAGGAAACAATAAGAAACATTTATTGAATTTTCGAAATAAAGTAAATTAAGCTAGAAAAATTTAGTGTGAAAATGTGTAATACATAATTAATACTGTTTTTGGAGCTTTTTTTTCTTGTTGAACACAAATGTTGTGTGGAAACAGGCTGAGTGAAAGAATGTGTAACAAACCTACTTGGTCTTTTTTATGGACTGACTCTTCTAATAGTCAACTAATTATAAATAAGAATTTATAATTACGTGTTTATAATTATGAGTTATACAATTATGAATGAGTTTGTTCATGAAATTTATATGAAACTAAATAATTAAGCTAAAATACATTTGGGCCTATTTACGTTACATATTTTCAATTTTTCCCCTTGTGTATTAAATACCAGTAATTATTTGGTGAACATTGAATTTTGAAAGGGGGAGGGGGGGGGGGGGGGACAAGCAAGTGGCTTTGCTTATCCGAAATTAATCGTGTAATGCTAGTACGACTATAAAAAAATTAACTCTAAAAATAGTTTATCTCTATATAAAAAATATTTTAAAAAAATAATTATCTACAGACAAACAGCGAAAATATCGAAAAAAGAAGTGATTGTCTGTCAGCAAAACTATAAAAGTAATTTAATCGGAAGTTTTCTGGAAGTTTTTCTTTTTAGCTAATTTTCCTTATGTTACGCTCAATCACCCATGTATATATTTATTTCGAACAGAAGAAAACAATTCGTTGATAATTGAGACTTCGATATATATTATATGATTGCTTCAGTAAGTGTTTTAAAATTTGTTTATCGTAATTACTGTCACCTTAAATGATAGTTCCCACGTATTTACATAATTCGGCTTCACGTAGAAACGTTTTTGAGGTTAGGTTTATTCCCAGTAAAAACGTGATTAGCTTCTAGGAAGGTGTAACATGTATTGCATGAAGTATTGGAAATGCAGTGTAATAGACCATAATGGTGAAAAAATCAGGAAATATGATATGACTTTGAACTTGAAATAGAAACCACGAAACTGGATTATTTTCTACGAAATGTCGTAATTCCACAAAAAAATATATATAATAAAATTGTGAGGAGCAAAATTTGAACAAAAAAAATATTTGCTCAAAATGGTACATTGCGATTACTATAATTTTTTTTTATATGCCATACATCTAAGTATTGAAATTAATGGTGAGAAACAAAATTAAAAGAAATGTTAAGGTCAATTTTAAATTTTAGGCAATTCTTCACAAGAATAGGTGTTTAGCATGAAGTTGCTTTATAGACGGAATTTATTGTTTAGAAAATTTTGGGGGTTGTAAAATTAACACAAAAGTCGGGGATAAACATAAAATGTTGTATAGAATTTGTTTTGTTAGATATTTATTAAAAATATTAAAATAAACGTGTATATTATAAATTAATTGCTCTCTGTTTTAGTAAATCGTCACTTAAGTTCCCACATGTGCTATCTAATTGTTGTGAAAGGATCAGATTTACTGTACGGTAACACTTGGCGCGAGTTTTTCAGAATTGGCGATAAGTAATTTTTGTGGCAACCGTCTGACTTCGACTGATGATTTGATTTCTTTGACTTCACCACGATGACGTTTTCCGAACAGTCGGTGTTAAATGAACAGACACGTTTTTCAGCTCTCTCTTGTGTAGCTCTGATGCGACGATGATTCAAACATATCCTATCATTTCGGTTAAGTTTTCGGCCGACTTTTGGCGCGATTTTGGAAAGTTCGCCAAGAGTTACCGTTCAGTAAATTTCTACGGTTTTGCAAAGTTAGATAGCACATGTGGGAACTTAAGTGACGAAATGTGTCGTGATGTCAGCTGGGAAAAGTATGTTGGCTCATTTTCGCATTGCAAATTGTCAGGACAATAATGACATTTCCCCTATATTTTATTTTTTTAAAGAATTATCTAACCACATTACTGTTATGGGTACATAATTGTTTTAGTCATTGTGAGTATTAGAAATATTTAAGTTTACTTTGATAGAAAAATTAAGAAATTCATGAAATAATAAAATATAAAATTTTCATTTAATTACAGAATTCTAAAAATCTCTTTTAGTAATAATTACTAGCTCAGTTAATAACAAAATTGATATTTTGATGATATATGTAGCTCTGAGACAAAAAAAAAAACATACATTTGGTTTAATAATAAATAAAAAAACATATAATACAGGGTGGTTATAAAATAACGCTCGCTATTCGGAGTGGTCTGCAGCTTGAATGAATAATTGAAGTGCACCAAACATTGAGACACATACTAATCAAGAACGGGGGAAAAGAATGGAATCATAAAAAATATAGAATCATTAAAAATAATGATAAAAAAGATAGAATCATTAAAAATAATGATAAAAAAGATAGAATCATTAAAAATAATGATAAAAAAGAAAAATTATAAAAACCAAGCTTATCTGTTGACCAGGGTTCAAAGTTACGAGGCGCAGTCAATTATGACCAATTACGGCCAACACAGCCAATTACGCCTCGTAATTAAAAACCCTGGTCAAGAGACGAGTTTCTTTGTTTCGAAAAAGAATAGAATCATAAAAAAAGAACCTTGTATCTTGACCAAGGTTCTTAATTACGAGGCCCATCCAATTATGGCCAATTACGGCCAACACAGCCAATTACGCCTCGTAATTTAGAACCCTGGTTAAGCGACGAGCTTCTTTTTTATGATTCCATTCCTTTCCGCCCTTCATGATTAGTAGGTGTCTCGAAAATTTTTGCATTCGGAATATTCATTCAAGCTACAGACCACTCCGAATAGCAAGCGTTATTTTATAACCCCCCTGTATTCAGTAGCGGATTTCTAAATAGGCTAGCTAGGCTAAAATAAAAAAAAAAGCTAAAGCTAGCTAAAAATAAAGCCTACGGCGGCAAATTTTCGTAAGCGGCAAATTTTCAACGGCGGAATTTTGCATGTTGAGGCAATTCTTTCAAAACGCAACTGAAGTTTAAGTACTCTAATACATTGGATTATTTTTTAATATTTTAGCTCAAGCCCTATTTTATGTAGCATTTAAGTAAGAGAACAGAAAAATTACATCTTAATGATGAAAAACATACTTACAGCATTTTTTAAACTTAATTTAGTAATTTATGGGCACTAACTTTCATTGAACAACGGGTTATAATGAGATAAATCAACCATTGGTGATCAACTTTTGAATCGTTTTTTACCCCAAACCTAGCCCTATAGGCAGCAAATTTTGGTTCAGCCTATAGGCGGCACATTTGGAAATCCGCCACTGCCTGTATTTTTCGACTAAATACATAGTACTGAGACCCAAAAATCAACAATGTGAGAAACCAACCAACCCTACCTTGGTGATGTAAGGTGCCGCTTTCGGGTACTTCCACCTCACCAGCATGCCTGCACCTACGGGCGCCGTGACGGACGCCAGCGACAACGACATCTTGGAGTACGGGATGACAACGGCGCCCGTCTCCAGCCACTGCCCGTACACCCACATGTTGAGCGGCATCATGCCCAGGGCTGCTATAGTGCTGCATGTGGTCATCGTCACGCTGTAATTAAAAAAAAAGGTTGATGGGTTAGTTTGGTTTGAATTATCGTCGCACTAGAGCTACACGAGGGCTATTGGCGACGGGCGTCGTATTTTAGAACCACAAGTCAGGTGACGAGCCAACACCTGAATAGGCACCCAACGCAACCGTTAAGGGCGACATCGTACGCAGCGTCAGGACTTTGAAGGATATTTAACGTGCATTCCCTTACAAGGGGTATTATTAGTAGGATATTTTTGGCTGCATGGGCCGTTTATAGGTCGGCAGCTATTTTGGCGATGCCCGGACCCGAACCTGGGACCTTCAGCATGCTAAGCGAGTGCTTAACCGACTGGGATCCCCAGTCCCGGTTTAGTTTGGAATAGAGTTATACGCATAAATGGATTGTTCAGGACTATGGTCTTCTTTTGTCTTATATTTTGTTTACTCAGATGAATTAAAGCAGAAGGCTCATTTTCGCGGGGCAAAATTTTTAAAGTTGAAATAATGTTTTGACTGTCTTTTCCTTTACTGGGAAAAAGGGCTTTTTAAAAATGTATGAGGGGAATTATCGAGAGGTCTACGTCGTGTCAGTTTTAGGTAAGAGATTTAAATACTAGATGTCGCCACTACATTTTTTACTTATTTCATCAAAATAAATATGAAAATTGGCAGACTAAAAGTTTTCGAAGCATCTTTTTTTAAGTTATAAAATTTCTCCAACAAAATTGATAAAACTATTATTTTTTTTATTTTTTGATAGAGATATAAGAAATTTTATAATTTAAGTAACGCCTATTCTCTAACTCATATCAGAAAGTATATAACATTGGTTATATTAAAAGAACGATTCAACAAGTTAACCTTGGTTGTTAAAATGCTTAAAATTAGTTTTCCTCTTCAAAAAACATACTAACAAATTACAAAACGTTTGTACAAATTAAAAAAAGCTACACAATATTTAATTTTTTTTTAATTTTATATAATACAGTTTCTTGAGGTTTTTTTTTATAATTACCAATTTATTGAAATACAATTTTAGTAATTGTTAGAAAAAATTGGTTTTTATTTTTTAAGTTGTAGGCATAAAATGAAAGCTTAATAAAAATGCGCTCGTGAAAGATATTGAAAAACGGTTTGCATGTTTGGAAAAAATAATCTGCTTCTATGAAACTACAAGGAATATAGAAATTTAAGTGAAAAGGTTATTTATTCTTATAGTTTAACTTATGCCCTTACTTATATTTCATGAAATAACTGATTAATGAAATATAAAAGAGTAACAGACAAAAAAAAGTTATCATACACTCAGGGCCTGTTTTTCCATTAGGCCCGGGCCCAAATTTTAGGGACCCCTACATTTCAGTTTCTATTATACTAAATGCTGTAAATCCACAAAATATCGGCAAGCTAAAAAAAATTCTGACACTTCACTTTGTTTTTTACTCAGAATAATAGACTCGGAGAATATTTTGACTCAGAAATCGACCTAACGTGATTGTTTTGTTCGATCTTTTTAAGGAAGCTTATAAAATTGCAGCAAAAATTTGATACCTCGGTCATATAACACCATCATTACTGAAAATCATACACAACATTTTTCCTAAAAGGGCAATCAAAATAGGTTGTGCCTATAGTCTGAGATTTCCTAGATCAGGCCCTGCGTACACTTAAAGAGAAAAATAAATACTCCATAAAAGAAATTTCAACGATAAAATGGATGAGAGCTTGTACCTAATCCATATCCATAAGTGAAATAGAATAGATATCATTGGTTGAAGAAGGTTGGCATAAGATTGATAGTGATGTATCGATTTTTTTTAAAATTAGAATAATTATGATTATGCTATCAATCATGATTACCCCATCATTTGGTGTAAATTAGTTGACAAAGATAAGACATGAAAAACAAACAATCAAGAAATATGACATGATTAATTATTTAGGTGTTGAAATATATTACAAGGCAAAAATACCTTAACAATTATTTTATTGTAATTTTTCATGCATTTAATATCATCGAACTGAAAATTACAGCACGATGAAGTTTAATTTTAGATTTTATGTTTTTTTTACTGAATGTCTGTCTGTATGAAATAACCCTCTAATCATTACTTTTTATTTTTGCTCCAATATATATATTGATCTTTGACAGTCATTTTTGCGGAAAAAAATATTTTGAAAAGTTTCTCTGTCCTGGAACTTAATTATATGAAATTTTAAAACATTAACATCTCCATAGACTTAGGATTGAGGACGATACATTAAATTTGGAGAAATTGTGAGCTTTTAACCCTTTCAGTCCCTGTGATGCCATTTGGCATCATCACGTTTCTGATCATAATTTTAAAAAAATAATAAGGCTGACATCTATTGAGATTAATAAAAAATATTTTCTAATAGAAAAAAGTTTGAAGAATCGAATGATATGCTTTTTGATATCATAAATGGCTATAGACGGTCAGAAAAAAATTTCTAAAATGATGAGGCCAAATTGTCATTGGGACTGAAAGGATTAATTGTATTTTTTTTAAAAATTCTAAAATGTCATTATAGCCTCCAATTGATGACAAAATGATTGAGTTTCCGAACATTACAAATAGTTTAACGCTATTTGAGAGGATTAAAAAGTATGTTGCCAACGTTATGCTTCCGGGATAAAATTCCCGCTTACTGATTCAGTATTTTATGTTTGTTTGTAAGTCGTTGCAAATAGTAGAAAAATTCAATCTTAAGAAGTTAGTGTATTATAAAGTACAAAACAATTTCTTATTATTGCGGGAAAACAAAAATCATGTTCGAAGTTACCATAGAAAGACAAATCGTAAGACTAACCCCCAAAAAGGGGTCCGGGTGGCTTAGTGAGTTTGTTCGCAGCCCATTTACTAACAGTCTGAGCACTGTACCGGAAGCGGGTTCGATTCCCCTTCGCCCTGGGTGTACTTTCTCTCTCTGTGACAGTAAAAATACTGTCTGTGTCTGTCTTACCTGACGAAGGTTTATAAGCGGGTCTTTGATTAAACACACAAACTGTAAAATAAATGTACTAACTTACCTACCTACCTAACCCTCAAATAAAAATATATATAACATATATTCCACCGACTTAGCAATGTTTACTTTAAAATGTTGATATTTGTAAACCCACTCAAACACAACAAAAAGCGATACAACTGCCCTTGATCGTAACGGTAGACTTGACACAGTTTTTTCCTCCGTTATTTTTGTCCGCACGCTTTTCAAAACTCTCTTCCCGTTTTGTTGCTATTACGATTCGTTGCTTGGTTGTGTTATATGGGCCAAGGGTAGGAGGGGCACGTGAGTTACGCAAAACGTGACTTTTAGCTTCCACATTACGATTACTACGTAAAGACTGAATGGGATTTTTATAATAGATTTTCCGTTCGTTTGTGGTCAATCCGTTTCCCCAAAATTGCGCAATTTATTAATTACAAAGTAAAATATCTGTCAAAGTAAAGTATGATCATATGTATAATTTCTATGATATGAAGTATAATCTCTCTGCATGTACCTTTGTAGTATGATCTGTCAAGTATAATTTATGACAATGATTGCTTTCACTTTAGATTTTAGCTTAAAATTGATTTTAAAAGATAGTAAAAAAAGTAAACAAGTTAAGTATTTTACACTGCAAATAATTTTGTTCGTTTAGTTAATAAAATCCACTATGGTTCATTAAAATAAATTTATTTTTATTAAATAAGTTGAGCATTAATTTTCGCTCTATAATTACTAAATTGATATTTATTACTGTAGTATCAACAATAATATACTTTTTTTAAAAAAATTTTTACTAATTAAAAATTTTATGATATTGACTAAAGAAATAACTTGCGAGTAAGTCACAAGTTCAAAGAAATAGACAAAGTAAATAATTATTTCTATTTAAATTCATCAAAATTTCTGCATATTCACATCACATTCTTCTGCATTTGGTTGCAGATTCTGCTTTTAAAAACAATTCGACATAACAATGCAGTAGTTTCTTAGCTTTAGCACGCGTAACACGATGTTACCTGCCGTTTCAATGTTAATGCTTAATTAAAAAAAAGGTCATGTTAGGTCAAATTCACAGAAAAAAATGATTTAAAAAATATGATACTCTTAATATTGCTAAAAATCTTACTCTCTATTTTAAAACATACAAATTAGCATAATCTAAAAATATTTTTTTAATGTAAAAAAATAGGAAACTTTCAAGTGATTTAAAATCAATAAAAAAATTTAAACAAAATTTATTGCGACAAAAACAACTTACAAAACAAATCAAATTAGGAAAACAAATCGAAATTGCAAATCTAACCAATTATGAATGAAACGAACTGTTAAAAGTTCACACATTCCTTTACTAAATAACCAAAAAAATACTTCTAAATACTTTGTAACTATTTTTATCCCTCGCAGTAAAGTAGTTCAAGTTTGATGTTGAAAACGAACTTGACACGAAAGTGAAAGAACGCGAGAAGACGCGTTCTGCTCTACATACGGAACGAAAGAAGAGTTTAGAACGTTTTGTTCGGAAGTTGCGTTTTGCTCTTTCTCGCACTTTAAAAGAACTCAGCAACCGGGCTGAGCAAAACACACAAAATAGTCAATTTTAGCCGCCCCGATGGCACAATCGTTAAGACGCTAGCCTTTGGAGCTGCTGGGGTCGGGTTCGAATCCCGGGCAGGCATGGATGTTTGTGACCTTCAATAAATGTTGTTATTTGTCTATGTGTGATTCCTTTGTTTGTGACTGTAAAAATTCTTTCCGTCTGTCTCACTTGACGAAAGCTTATAAGCGGTTCTCTGAACAAGCACACAAGCTGGAATATATATGTACCTACCATACCATACCATACCCATAGTCTACTTCAAATCGATTTATTAATTGGACCCAAAAAAGCTCACCTGCCCATCTTGGCTACACAACAACAAAATTTGCATTACATAAATTAGATTGTAGTTTTAAACATAAACTCAATAACAGTGACGAAGTTCAAACATATTGGTCGGCAAAAAGTTTAGAATTAACACACTTAGGATAAATGTGACGAGATGTCCCGGTTTTTGGCGGGACAGTTCCGCTTTATGTCTCACTGTCCCGCGGAGGGGATGTCAAGCTAAAGCGTCCCGAGTCTCAATTGCAGTCCTTTTAAGTCCAGAATAACGGAGATAATATAAATAAAATATACCAGTTAGAAGATTTTTATAAATATTCTTTGTTAAAATTGTTAAAAAAGTTAAAATGACTTTAAAATTATTGTTAGTTCCTTAATTTGGAGATAAAAAACGGAGATAATACACTCTCGAAACAAAAGAGTGAAATCCACACCAGCAGGAGAAGTGCATTTTCGACACTGGAAAGGAGTGAATATTAACTCAGACTGAGTTAAAATCACGTGTTTGGAGTGATCCTGTCGGAGGTTTAACACACAAAGGATCCACTCCTTTCGGGGAAGTGCATTTTCAAGACTGGAGGTCTCAGAACTCAGACTGAGTTAAAATCGCTCGTTTGTTTTAAGAGTGTACAAATAAAATAAACCAGTTAGAAAAATTTTGTGTATACTCTTCGTTGAAAATGTTAAAATGAATTACAGAATAAATTTTTTGACGCAATCGAAAATGAAATGGAACTTATTCTTTTATCTGTTTCTATCCCTCTTTTTGTCCGTGCTTTAAATTTTAATGTGTGAAACAGCCCTCACAGGTTGCGTCATGATTAAAATGTTTCATTCTTTGGTTGAATAATTAATTTACAGCCGCACCCTTCTTCGTCGCAAAGATATGAGACACCTCTCAAGGATTGCCAACACTTCCGGCTGTCCATTTCAAACATCTTTCAATAGTTTTAACACAACCATGGTTCTGCTACTAAATTTTGAATCGTAGCCAAATTGGACAAGGTCTACAACCTTGATTCAGCACCCACCATAGCCTTGTAGCGATATCGCGCATGGTGTCAAGACGTTGAAAAATGAATAGATTTAGTGTGCACCAGTTTCGTATACACATAGAGACCTTAATTAAAGTATTAGAGTGGAGGCTCACGTGACCTCCAATGCTAACGGCTTGACGAGCATGGAGGTCGCCAAATTGTCAAATTTGGCAGAAATTGGGCCAGTGTTGCCAGTACTTTAAGTAGAAAAAATGTTGCGAAAAAATAAATTTAATTCTAAAAT
This sequence comes from Hylyphantes graminicola, assembly GCA_023701765.1. Taxonomy (NCBI): domain Eukaryota; kingdom Metazoa; phylum Arthropoda; class Arachnida; order Araneae; family Linyphiidae; genus Hylyphantes; species Hylyphantes graminicola. The sequence continues at coordinate 66,098,505 of CM043117.1, forward strand.
TATCAAAAAATATCATAAAAATAATAGCTGCATTTTGGAATATTTTTATTGGCTTTTAAAAAACTTGAAACGCTTTTCTAGTATTTTTAAAATATCTATTTTGTAATTTTAGAATTAATTTTTATTTTTTCGTAGCATTCTTTATGCGATGGCAACACTGGTAACTTGTCGCCACCGCCGCCACAGAAGAAAACTCGGAAAAATAAAATATAATTCTAAAATTACAAAATAAATATTATAAAAATACTAGAGAAGCGTTTCAAGTTTTTTAAAAAGCAATAAAAATATTCCAAAATGCAGCTATTATTTTTATGATGCTTTTTGATAATTTTAGAATTGAATTTATTTTTTCTCCTACATTTTTTCTTCTTAAAGTACTGGCAACACTGGCCCAATATCTGCCAAATTTGACAATTTGGCGGCCTCCATGCTCGTCAAGCCGTTAGCATTGGAGGTCACGTGAGCCTCCACTCTAATACTTTAATTAAGGGGTCACAGGAGTCTTAAAAATGTGCAAAGAAGATACTACATAGCATAGTTTGATCTCTCTTGTAATTTTTTAACTACTCAATAAATGAGTATAATTTTTTTATATGTAATTCTGCAAGATTTATTTATTATAAAACAAGTTTTAAAATTTCTGAAACTTTATCCAAAACTAAAATAAATGATATTAAACATGAAGGTACTTGAACACACTGCGATTAGGCTTGCGCGGCAAATTGTGAGGTCAAAATTGAAAAAATGAATAAGAACAGGACTTTATACTGTACAAATATGTACAGACTAGGACTTATACCTAAATTCTCAGCTCAATTTTAATTAGAAATTATTTTAAGAACTTTTTTCTAAAAAAATTATTGAAAAATTAAAAATTTTGATTTTAAATTTTAAAAAAAATAATTTCTAATTGAAATTGAGCTGAGAATTTAGGTATAAGTCCTAGTCTGTACATATTTGTACAGTATAAAGTCCTGTTCTTATTCATTTTTTCAATTTTGACCTCACAATTTGCCGCGCAAGCCTAATCGCAGTGTGTTCAAGTACCTTCATGTTTAATATCATTTATTTTAGTTTTAGCTTAAGTTTCATAAATTTTAAAACTTGTTTTATAATAAATAAATCTTGTAGAATTACATATAAAAAAATTATACTTATACATTGAGTAGTTCAAAAATGACATGAAAGATCAAACTTTGCTTTGTAGTATCTTCTTTGCACATTTTTAAGACTCCTTAGACCCCTTAAGATCTCTATGCGTATACACGATATTGGCCAACAGTCCACGTTGTTATACCCAGATATACACTCCTTTACAACCTAAGTTGGGTTAATAGAAATTGGCTAAGGAGATGATCCTTCCGCGTATGTAAAGAGTTCCATAAATAATTTGTGAATCTATCCAGAAAACATGTTTAAAACCTTAATTTCGTAAGTCTAACAGATTTCAATATTATTTGAGAAAATTTGGTAATTTTATCGGAATTAAAAGGTGTATTTTGATTAAATTGTATCCATATCATTTTGTATGTAAATATTACCTTACAAGAGTTTCCATCTAACGGACTAACCGCGCTTTTCCCCCTGCCTTTTTACTCCTTGTTTTTACCCAAGTTATGTTGGCACGGAGTGTAGACCTTTACTCTTGTTGCTTTACTTCATTGGAGTCCGACGTGATTCTGTGTTCTGTGACTTTCCGAGACCCAACATCTATTTAACTGGATGCCTTACGTTCCTGCTACTGCTTTCTGTTTTTGAACTTACAGAACTGAAATGGTCCGATATAAGAGGATTTGAAAATTCCCTTTCTGCCTTTGATTGTAATTAGTAGTCGGTTATTTGTGTAAAAAATGACGTTGCACGAATGAAAAAGCACGACTTTGAAGGTTTTACAAATGTTCTTTTTTAAGTATTAAAATTTCGAAGCATTTTAAAGAAATGTTAGAATAGGCTATTAGTTAGAGATGAACTGACAAAGCTTTTTTTTTGTTTATTCATACATAGTGCAAATTGTATTTTATTTTTACTTTTAGATATTAAAACCTTAAATTCCTTTAAATTGAGGCGTTCAGCAAACATTAAACATTATTAAAAATACTCGCAAATCGTACTTTTGAATACATATTTATTCGAAAAATCTGTTGATATAAATAATATGTGTTGTCCATGCGCCATAAGTGAAGGCTACATGCCATAAAATTGATTTATCGAAATATTATATAAAAGTATCTACAAAATAATTTAAGTTGGTTATATAATAACTAACTTATATAAAACGAGCTTTTCCTAGTAACATTTTAATAAAAAAATATGTTAAAGAAACTGAAAATCAACAGTCTTTGAAGGAAACTGGTTACATAAGCCTCGAAACTATAACAGAAAACGACTTTGGACAAAAATAGCGTGCTTTGACTGTAAATGATATTTAATTAGGACTAATGCTTTATAAGCGAAGGATTAGTTCGATCATGTTACGACGGGGAAGCGGTCAGTCATTAATTTTCGAGGTATTTTTATAGAGTCGCATATTTTTTTTCTAGTATAGTAAGATAAAATTGTTACTGATTTATAATCGATATAATTATTGGATACACATTGATTATAATTATTAAATCATCCTAAAACTATTTCAATTATTTTCTGTGGCTACATTTAGATACATATTTTGATAAATATAGTGTATGTTAATTTAAGGTCTGTAGTTTTTTTTAAATACCCTCTAATTCAAAAAGATGTTATTGTGAGCCTTCGTATTCTCCAGAGATCTGACTCCCAAATATAATAAACCCTAGCACGAAAGACTGAGAACAATAACGATGCCTCCTTTTATTGTTAGTAGGCATGCGTGTGGAAATGTATATTGGTTGCGAACATGAGTTTCATGCTAATTCCATCTAAATGAACAAAATATAAGACAAATTAAGACCACAAGAGCACATCAACGGAAGTAGGGAGAATTAAGTTTGCACAAAAAACTAATTTTAGACAGTTAAATTTTTCATTCTGTACGAGGTGTCAATGGCATTCACTATTATCTCGTTACAGCAGTGGTGATTCTTATTTAATTTAATTTCGATTAACTTTCTTTGTTTCGGCACAACATTTTGAGAAGTAAACTTTTGCACACGGTACTTATCTTTGCACCCGAATCCTGTAAAATTACGAACTAAAACTAAAGACCTTTCACTCAAATTTTTCACCCAATAGTATAAATTCTAATATATTCTTTTATCAAATCCCTGCACAATAAAGGAGGGACAAATTCATTCCTAGTGAGATTCGAACTGAACAAGACATCACTATTTTCAAGACAAAAGGACTTGTGAGGTTCAAAGCAATGATTTTCCTGTTATTCATTTTTATGTAGGGTAAGGTGGGGTAAGTGGGCCATTGGGGCAATTTAGGGGGAATGGGCGCGATGGACTGTGGGTCTCCAAAGCAAAGTGTATCAGTGATTATCCTATGGAGAAAAATATTTTGTCTGCCACGTTTCTCCGGCTGTATTGACTATTTTTACAAGCGGACTTTTTTATGTGATAAATAAAGCTGACTTACAAGTCCCGACCTTCACACTTCTTGAAATTGGTTCGAATATATTTTTTTTAAATTTCCTATAAATAATTTTACACAAAATATTCAAAGAAATTTCGAAAAGTGGGAAAGATAGAGACCTGTAAGTTATCTATATTTAATACTAAAAAAACCCCGTTTGTAAAAATATTCAATACAGCCGGAGAAATGTGGCAGAGAAAATAAAAGTTTCTTAACCATTGGACTAACACTTGAAAACAAAAGTTTCTTAACCATTGGATTAACACTGAGGACTAACACTTGAAAATAAAAGTTTCTTAACCACTGGACTAACACTGAGGACTAACACTTGAAAATAAAAGTTTCTTTACCATTGTACTAACACTGAGGACTAACACTTGAAAATAAAAGTTTCTTAACCACTGGACTAACACTGAGGACTAACACTTGAATTTCCGGCCCACCGGCTCAATGGTTAGTGTACTAGCCTTTGGAGCTGCTGGGCTCGGGTTCTTATCCCGGTAAAGGGCATGGATGTTTGTGTTTGTCAATAAATGTTGTTATTTGTTTATGTGTTTGTGGCGTCCTTCTTTGTGTGTCTCTTGTAACTGTCTCTACTGGCGAGCGGGGTAATGGGCTATAAAGCCTACTCCCTTCCCTTCTAGAGGGCGCAATCACTGTCATTTGTTAACACTTGAATTTAGAGACCAGCGGTCCAGAGCGCCCAGTCCCCCTTGAGTGTTAACATTCGTTTTTCGTGTAACTTAATTGTATGCCTAGCTGAATGGGCTATAGTAGTGCAAAGAGTGTCTCACCTGAGCGATATGTCTCCGTCGCAGAAGTAGGAGAAGATGTTGGAGGTGACCCCTCCCGGGCTGCACGCCAGCACCAGCATCCCGGTGGCGTACAGCGGGTCCATGCCCAGCGAGACGATCATCGCGAAGGCGGCCAGCGGAAGCAGGCAGAACTGGCTCAGCATGCCGATCAGAACTCCGACCGGCCGGCGGACGTGGCTCCACACCTGAAGCGGGAGAGAACAGGGTCAAACTCGGTTATAATCAGTGTCGGATTTCGGTCCAGGCCTTCAGCGTCTACACTCTAAAAAATGAATGCTCAAAAACGACGAAATTTTCCTTAATTTTGACGATCCGTTTACTGGCTGCTGCTCCGAGTTTTCGTTTCCTCAAAGTGAGGAAATTTGAATCGTCATTTTTATGAGGATTTGAATGTCGTCTAATCTAAAGAAATATTTTGTCATTTTTGAGCATGCGAGTACAACAATGAGATTCAGTTTCCTCAAAATCAAGAAACAGAATCATCAAATCACGATCGTAAAAGTGAGGATTCGCGTTTACTCAAAAGTCGCGTGATAGTTTGACGATACAATCCTCAAAATTAATGAAATGAGCTTGAGGATTCATGAATCGTCATAAATGAAAGTGTTATTTCTAAGAGTGTAGAGGCCCAATCAAGAAGGGAGCCCTTAACCCTTTCAGTCCCAATGACAATTTGGCATTATCATATTAGAATTTTATTTTTTTGATCGTCTATAGCCATTTATGATATCAAAAAGCACCATCATTCGATTCTTCAAACTTCTTTCGATTTGAAAATATTTTTTATTAATCCCAATACATGCTAGCCCTATTATTTTTTAAAAATTATGATCTGAAAAATGATGATGCCAAGTGGCATCACTGGGACTTAAAGGGTTAAAAAGATAAAATCACCTAAAAAAATTGAAAATCGCCAATCGCCATACTCCGAAAACCTATCGCCCGACAGCCACAAAAATTGCAAAATTTGCTAAAAATCATATTGTATTATTGTACATACTGGTATATTACTGGATAGCATACTGTATTATTCTGATGTTTATTAAAGTCGATTAAAAATTATACGTTCTGTACTAGTGTATTTAATTTACTAAATTTCCAAAATGGCTTCGAGATGGTGGGGGTGCCCCAAATGTCAAGTTACTCGAAGCATTGGGTATTTAAATCCGGCACTGGTGCATACATGCTAACGTTTTCAGTTAAAAAAATGTGCAATTTATATTTCCATTTAAAAACTCGTTTTTATAATTAGTTAAATATATTCTCGAATTTGTTGTGGGCATACCATATTCGTGACTGTTCCACGAATTACAACAGTATGGCCTTCAAACGAAAACGTCAAAAGAACCTTCATTTATAAGTAGAACTAGAAACTAACTGTATTTCTTTTCCCATCCGATGTTATCATTCTAAAACCCATAAAAGTTCTAAAGTGAGCAATTATCTTTTAAATTACACATATAAAACGTTCGTTATATAACTACTCACGCAACAGCATGTAACAAAAGCGATTTTTAATATAGTTTTTTTTACGCTCAATTAATATGACAAATTAGGGAGAGATTAGCATGATTGCTAGTTAAATTTAAAACGTATAATTATTTGTTATTGTGTAGCACTTACTTTATACAGACTCCTACAAAAACAAAATCGCAACCCCTGCAAAAGTAATGCTTTCTCTTGTAACAATTTTATTTTACCTGGTATGAGTTTAGTTTAGTTTCAATTATCATCGCTCTAGTGCTATACGAGAGCTATTGGCGACAGGCGTAGTATTTTAGAGCTACAGTCAAGTGCCGAGACGACATCTGGGTGGGCACCCAGCAACCGTTAAGGGCGACATCGTACGCAGCGTTGGGACTTTGGAGGATATTTAATGTGCACTTCCTCTAGAAGGGGTATTATTAATCGGACATTTTTGGCTGCACGGGGTTTGTAGGTCGGCAGTTATTTTGGCGATGCCCGGACCCGAACCTGGGACCTTTCGCATGCTATTCGGATACTTAACCTAAAGACTACTCCCTAACCTAAAGACCTCCTAAAAGACTACTCTATTAAAAAAGGACATCAAATTTTTTTTCTCTAAAAGACTGCTTTTTCAGCGAAGGGATAACCAAGGACGTAAATACTATTCCGCCGAAAAAGACAACATTTAGACATCCAAACTCAGATAAATTATTTCATCTGAAAGTCCACTTTATCATAAGAAGTTGTTTGAAGCTATGTGGTGACCGCAGACTCACTTTCATTGACCATTCTGAAATTCCATAACAACAAGGTCGTTCGATTGATATTGAGAAGAAACGAAAAAAATTGATTATAACTTGACGCAAGGCCACGCATAGAAAGTTCGGCTCAGACTGCATCATTTATGTAATGAAATGGTCATGCAGAAAATGCGATGGGATGGCCTCTAGCTTCTAGACAACCCTTTATACACATAGGAATAGTTAGCTTGGGTTGACCAATCTACAGTTACGGATTATTATCTTCTGCATCAAATTGGTAGTTTGTGTTAGAAGAACAAGTTTTGGTGATGAAATTAGTTTGGAGAAAATTTAAGAATAAAATTTAAGTTTTTTCTTCTAAAAATTAGATATTTATATGTCTATTGTATAAGGTTATGTAATATAACATATTAGTCTGATGCAATGTTAGATTAGTTTGTCTGATAACAGTGATTTACCTTGCTCTTTAGACCTCTGTTTCTAAGGGTGAGTAAAGGGTGAAAATAGAATATAATTAAAATATCTCTTTTTAATTTAAATTGAAATAGCTATTGCAAAGGCTAGAAAAATATATTGTCCTCTACTTGCTCTAGGCAATTGAAATTTAGGTTCATCGAAGAAGAATTTTTACAACTTGCCTGAACAAGCTAGTCAAAAGCTTATGAAAGTAATTTTATAAAATATTTTTTTGCTAGTAAAATTACAAATTTTATAAATACAAATTTAAAATACTAAGTATCTTTAAAAGAACAATTTAGAAAAAAATAATAGTTTTAAATGAGAAAAAATAATGAATCGAAACTTTTAATTTGAGTTAAACCAAGTTTCCCTTTTAAAATTTTGCTTTCCTTATACAGCGTCTTGAAAGACAAAAAAAATATATTAATGATTATATAATTTTTTAATTAAAGCTTATTTATGTATTTCCAATGTACGGCACCTCACAATTGAATAATTCTGTGTTTTTCAAATTCAAAATTCCTAATCAAATATATGAAATAAAATGCCAGTAAAAATTCATATAAATTTCAAATAAATGAAAAAAATGAAAAAAGGGATTATTGACTTTTGAGAACTATATATGTTGTATCATGTTGTATTTACTCTTTAGTGAAGTATTTATCCTTCAAATATCTAAATAATTTATATATACAAAAAAAAACGCAAGTTCAAAATTATATAAGTTACTAAGGGATGACATTCCCATTGCAGAATAATAACATGAAGCAGAATGAATCTGAAATTAAACTGAACTTTTTTCTGAAAGGTTATTTTTTTCGAATACCTATGAAGAGTCTAAGGAAAACGTACCAAGTTACATAAGTTACAAAAAAATGATTAAGAGTTTGAATATAAGGTTGTTGATTCTCTAGTAAAAAAAACTTGTAATGCAGTCTGATAAATAATTGAAGAGCTTAGTGGGAGAACGTGGTAAGTGACAAAAAGGGGGAAATGGGAAAATTAGCTATATACACTGCTCAAAACAATTAGAGGAGCACTTTGCGTACTTTGGTTTACCCGTCCAGTTAAAACTTCTTATTCTTTATTATAAAAATCTTAAATTTGTTAAATAGATTCCTTATGCATCCAGATTGAAATGGTAAAAAACAGGGACACAAATCTAAATTTTTTAACTAAAATTTGAGGGGCAAAAAATTGGAATCATAACTTTTGAATAAATTTTAAAAAAATTCAAAATTTTAATTGTAAAAAAAAGGTAAAATCAAATTTTAGACTTCTAAGAATGGAAGTGGAAGAATTTCGGGTCAATTTATTTCATAAAAGTTTGTGGGAGTGAATTTTATTTTACCATGTTTTTCATGTTTTCATTCAATTAAAACAAACATTATTTAAGTCTACAAAAGACATGATTCTTCCATCTGACGATAAATAAGTACGATTTCGACTTAATGAGAAAAAAATCGGAAGCTGATGATACCAAACGGAATCATTGGGGGCGAAATGGGTTAAACCATGCATTCCCCTAATTGTTTTGAGCAGTGTAGTTTTTCCTTTGCTCTTACATGCGTTAAAAACGGGCACTTTCAAAAAGGTAAAAAATATAGTTAATTTAAAATTCAAGTAATTACTTGAATTTTAAATTAACTATATTTTTTACCTTTTACACGTTATCTTTAACCTCTTTCAATCTGGCGTCCCCATTTGGAGACACTTTTTAAAACCTCCCCGCAAACAACATGTTAATTTGTTCTGAAATTGGCCTGGTCCGATAGAAGAAGATCCAAATATCAGTTTTCAGCCTTTGATTACAGGTATCTGTCATTTATTTCTATAAAAAATGAAGCTGGACGAGGGTCAATATGATATTAGAGTTCTCAATTTTGTCTTCTCAAACTTTTCAAAAAGTTCTTTTGGTAGCCTTAAAGTAATCTGTTGACTACAAATAAGTGATACGGCATTTTTTGTTGCATTAACAGCACAAAAAAATGTGTATTTTTAGATTTAATACGTGTCCCTAAGTAACTATTAAACAATTTTTGTAAAAAATTTCTATGAAATACATACTTTTTAGCATATATTTATACGCAGAGTCTCTTTAGATAAAGAATATACGTGTAGGATTTTGATTGGGTCTTAAGAGGTTAAAAGATAGAATAACGTGATAATTAAGGGGGAATGGGCGTGCAGGACCGGGGGTCTCCAAACTCAAGTGCCTCAATGTTAATCCAATGGGGAAAAAACTATTTTCTTTGCCACATTTCTCCGGCTGTATTGAATATTTTTACAAGAGGATTTTTTTTATGTGATAAATGTAGCTGACTTACAGGTCCCGACAATCCCACTTTTTGAAATTAGTACGAATATTTTTTTTAATATTTAATAAATTATTTTACACAAAATATTCGAAGCAATTTCAAAAAGTGGGAAGATAAAGACCTGTAAGTCAGCTACATTTATCACATAAAAAAATCCGCTTGTAAAAATATTCAATACAGCCGGAGAAATGTGGCAAAGAAAATAGTTTTTCCCCATTGGATTAACATTGAGGCACTTGAGTTTGGAGACCCCCGGTCCTGCGCGCCCATTCCCCCTTAACATTAAAATCTGTTTTTTTCTTCAAAAATGTCACTTAGCACGTTGTTCCACCAAGATCTTCAATTATATAAAGTTTACTTGGAAAAAAATGGCACCCCACAGCGCTTGACATTGACACCTAGTTCCATAACAGAATCCTTCAACTAAAAAACGATACTTTTCCAAGGCCAAGAGCGCGTACCTGAGATCGTGAAATGAAAATATCATTTCGCCAAGGTCCTTAAGAAAAACGAGACCTAATAGGTTATGTAAGTTAAGTCGAGGGGGGCGAAGCAATGACCTGATCTTATATAAAACAGACGTGCCCATGAAAACGACGCCAAAGGTACGCGAAATTAACGAGTTTCAAAATAACCCTCCGAGGAATAATAAATTTAGCTGAAGTGTAAACTTGTTTTCACTGCATTAGATTAAAATGTAAATTTTTAACTGAAAATTCAACATCTTTACATTTTTTTAATTGTATTTCTGCAGAAAATGACTATTAATAACCCCCTTCTATAGCTTAAATTTTAAAATTTACTATCTATAAAATTTTTAAATATATATCTTAAAATATTATTTTCAATAGATTCAAGATGCGCACAGTTGCGAAAAGATACATACATGACAATTGATATGTAGAGATGCGTAAAGATACATATATGACAATAATAAAGATCAATTTACTGTTTAAAACGCTTCCTGTATTATCTTTCTTACCTTAGCATAGAGCTGTAGCTAATCCACAAAAACACTTCAAATTTTAACCGAATTGAAGTGGACCTTATAGATGATTATCAAAATAAAGCAATTTTCAAGAACTACTGCGAATTTTTAATTATTGAAACATCAATAAATGTATAAATTTAAAGAATGAAGATTAACATACAAAAACAATATAAAAATAATTTTTAATCATTTTTTAGCTGCAAATAAAAGGAAGGAAACATCGATACACGAAGCATTACACTTAAAATGTCCTTAGGCGAAGCGTTATATAAATAATCAAACCACTCATAGAATAACAAGTTGTGATAACTTCATTTCAAAAGAGAAAAAAAATTATGAAACCCAGTCAAAGTTTGACAACAGAGAATGTTACGTCAAGCATAAATTTTAACCTTGTATCTCTTTGTTGAAGAAAAAAATTGTCAATACTTCTTAAAATGATTTTTGACATGCTTGGGATTTGGTTGCGTGTCAATAGATTAAGACATTTTTGATTCCAATGTATTAAGTGATGAAAATAAGTTGTTATGATAAGTATTTCGCTTTGAATTGCTACATTCGTCATTTACAAGTGATGAAAGCATCGGTTCTCGAGAAGTATCAAGTAGTTTCGATATAAAAATTGTAATTAAAAATTAATATACAGGATTTATATAAATTTAATATAAAAAATAATACACAGATTTTAAATAAAATTTAATTTTAAAAATAATATGCAAGGTAAAAAGAGATTTTTCTTTCTTTAAAATATGATACATTATTACTTATGAAACAAGGAGTTTTATTTTGGAATATGGCAAAATCATATAATGAATAAAAAATTTAAAATTTATAAAATTATACAATTTATTAAAATTATTATTATCTTTGATTCTTAAATTTATTAAAATTATAAAATTTAATTACATTTATTGATATTATAAAATGTATAAATTGCTTAAAAATTATTAATAGTTTAAAAATTATATGTGTTGTTGGAAAACCTGGCAGTTAGGAAACGGGTTTATCATCAGGGAGAAGAATGCACCTAGTAAACTTTTATCTTTTATTTGTGTTATATGGTATTCATATAGGAGTTTTAAATTCAATGGAAATTAAAATTCTTTAAAAAAAAAGGCTACATTAACATCTACGACAAAGGGGTAGTTTCACGACGTGGATGGCAACAGCTCATACGGTAGTTATTAAATATTATGAAATTGTGGAAATAAACTATATTTTAGTTTCATTTAAGTTTATTACTACTACTACTGCACTCTAAAAAATGAATGCTCAAAAACGACGAAATTTTCCTTAATTTTGACGATTCCCTTACTGGCAAATGCTCCGAGTTTTCGTTTCCTCAAAGTGAGGAATATTAAATCGTCATTTTATGAGGATTTGAATGTCGTCTAAGCTAAAGAAATATTTCGTCTTTTTTGAGCATGTGAGTACAACAATGATATTCTGTTTCCTCAAAATCAAGATACAGAATCGTCAAATCACGATCGTAAAAGTGAGGATTCGCGTTTACTCAAAAGTCATGTGATAGTTTGACGCAACAATCCTCAAAATTAACGAAATGAGGCTTGAGGATTCATGAATCGTCAAAAATGAAAGTGTTATTTCTGAGAGTGTATATTTCAATTTTTTAAGCTATATTGTAGTTTTTTAAGGGGGGGGGGGTTATAAAGGCTTCCATTGTACTGAAGTCCGCATCGGACTCTGCACATTGGTAAAAAAAGCTTAGGGATACAAATACTACAAAATTACGAAAAATGCATTGCAAGTTCAACAACTAAAGAGTTTCTTGTGCCTCCCTAACACGCCTGTTTCCACGTAATGTGATATCGCAGAATCTAGTACAGAGATATAATGCATGATAGATTTTTAAATTTTGCATCCATTTTTAAACCAGGATTTATGAGCCGATCAACACAGAATCTTTTTTTTTTTAAATAAACTGAACCGTACAACAAAACACATAATTTTTAGCAACGAGGTTCGTAGACTAGTTCGTCTAGTTTTTCGAATTAGAAAAGTATGGCAACGGGGATTATTGCGTTAAGAAAAGTATACGTTTTCCCAAAAGGGGAGATTTGCATTTCTATTAAATGAAAGGTGTCAAATTAGGGATCACTTGACTTGGGACCTTTCAAAGATTTTCACGTCGATCAATATTTTATCTATTTTTTTAGGAAACTGGAATAGTGCGTCTATAAAAAAAAAGCAAAAATGACTATTTCGTATCTAGTTCCTCCTATCTCCTTCCTATCGCAAGTCTAGTTTCTCCAGTTGTTAACTTTAAACAAATGAACTAGTTCGTAAAGAGTTGAATTTACACTTATGACAATGAATGGCTAGTTTCTCCAGATTGCCAAGTTTAGCAACATGGATAAGTACGTAAAGAGTTAATTTAAACTAAAATAACGTAGGATAGTACGTCTAAATCTCTAGGTTGTCAATTTTAGCAGAATGGATTATTACTAAAGAGAGTAATTTATACTAAAGACAATGAACATTATATCTTGATCGTAAAGGTTGAGAACTTTAGCAAAGAGATAAATTTACACTAATGACAATGAATAGTACGTCTTGTTCATCCAGGTTGCCAACTATAGCAACATGGATTAGTATGTTAAGAGTTAAATTTATAGTGAAGACATTAAATTGCACGTAGTTCGATTATTAAGTTCAGCAACCAGGTTTATGTACATGGTACGTGGTACACTATTAAAAATTTGCCGCAGGATTGCACCGGAATTCTTGAACTTTTTAGCTGCCACCACTTTTCAGAGCGTGAATTCGCCACTTTTACGGTGCATCAAAGTTACAGTTTTACCACAAAATTGGTTATTTCCTGCTACACATGGTGGTAGCAGCAATAAAGTTCCAGAATTCCGGTGCAATCCTGCGGCAAAATTTTTATGGAATATGGCACGTAAAAAGTTAAGGGGTCATAGGAGTCTTAAAAACGTGCAAAGAAGGTACTACAAAGTATAGTTTAATCTTTCATGTAATTTTTTAACTACTCAATATACAAGTATAATTTTTTAATAAGTAATTCTACAAGATTTATTTTATATAAAACAAATTTTAAAATTTATGAAACTTAAGCCAAAACTAAAATAAATTATAATAAACATAAAGCTATTTGAACACATTGGGATTAGGCTTGCGCGGCAAATTTTGAAGTCAAAATTGAAAAAATGACCAAGAAAATGACTTTATATTGTTCAAATATGTACAAACAAAGACTTAACCTAAATTCTCAGTTCAATTTTAATTAGAAATTATTTGTAAAAAAATTTAAAATCAAAATTTTAATTTTTTTTTTTTAGAAAAAAGTTCTTAAAATAATTTCTAATTAAAATTGAGCTGAGAATTTAGGTATAAGTCTTTGTTTGTACATATTTGTACTATATAAAGTCATTTTCTTGGTCATTTTTTCAATATTGACCTCAAAATTTGCCGCGCAAGCCTAATCCCAATGTGTTCAAGTAGCTTTATGTTTAATATCATTTATTTAAGTTTTGGCTAAAGTTTCATAAATTTTAAAAATTGTTTTATATAAAATAAATCTTGTAGAATAACATATAAAAAAAAGTATACTTATATATTGAGTAGTTAAAAAAATTACATGAAGGATCCAACTATGCTTTGAAGTAACTTCTTTGCGCATTTTTAAACTCCTAGGACCCCTTAAATTTAGAATAATAAAAAAGGCAGCAAATTGTGTTCCACTCACCTCTTCCCACGTGATGTGGCATCCCATGGCGAACATGACCGAGATGAGGAGGACACAGATGAGGATGTCGTGCGCCAACTTGACCACCGGGTCGGGAAGCATGTCCAGGAGTTCGACGGGGTGCGTCTCGTTCAGGGCAGACGAGTTCAGAACCTCTTCGGCACCAACCATCACCGCCGCTGCATCGGCTAACAGAGAATCTCCGCTCACATTCATTCTCAAACAACTTGAATAAAAGGAATTAAAAAGTTCTGCTTTTTGACTAAAGATAGCTGCTTCAGGAGAGACTTCCACAAACAGGAGAAGATATTTTTCTTCAGTGACTAGCCATTCTGGTCCAGGACTCTTCGCCGAATGGCGACAAAAATTTGGAAATCGTTTTTCTTTGGGGGAAAAAGAAAAGTTGCACCTCCGGTGGACGGCCTTCAGGGAAAGGAACTTTTTTTTTAATATATAATATTAATAAATATTTTCTTCAGAGATTTGTCAAACTTTCCGAGCTATCAGTCGAACGAGTTCTGGATGCTGGGACGTCGAGTGGTCAATCCCTTTTCCCATCGGCAATGGATCGGATTTCTATCTGGGGATTTCCGCGTGTGGTTGGGGTGTGTTGTTGACCTTTGTTGGATGTTAGGAGGAGAAAGTTCTGAGTTTGGGGTTGGGTCCTGAGGCCAGCCAGCGGTGTGGGCAGCAAGCCTTGTAGTCGCCTTCACTGTGGCACATCAGATTTCTGCTTCGTCAAGGGAAGGTGCACAACGACGGGGAAAGATAGTCTGCAAGGAGAGATAAACAACGATTTAAGTTCGCTGTCATAATGGTATTCAAATTTATTTTGGAAAGTGTCAGTGACGTCAATTATAAAAGTGGTTTGTGTAATTTGCTAATCATAATGAGAATGACGTTTAATGCTGGTTAGGAATGGAATTACAATTTGACTAAGAGAAAAGTAAAATTAATGTGATTGTGTTACACAATTTTTTGATTGTGATTACAATTTTGAATATTGTCTATGACGTCAATTATAAAACAATATGGTGAAATGTATAGCATTATGATGAATAATTTAGCGTTATGCCGAATAACTTTATCATTAATTAATATCATTAAGATACTATGACGTCTTTTGTAAATAATCGGAATCGTTAATATCACGAACGAACTAGACAGAATTTAGACACATATGGTAACTATATTATTAAGTAGAAATGAGTATGCTTCACTTTTTTGTTTTATTTTAATTGTATTTTTAAAAAATATGTTTAATTTTACGATTTAAAAGTCCTAAAACCCTTTAATCCTCTATCTTTACTTCATAAAAAAAAACACGCTTCGTGATCAAATAAAAGTTCGAATGTTTTGTGTAATTTGATTAAATGTCAAAGTTTGAATGTTTGAAAATGCATGAGAAAACTGCTATGAAAACAATTTGCCGATTGGCCCGAAAATATCCAGATTTTTTGCATCCAGTTTACACAGAGATTAACTGATTAAACAAATAACACAATGTAACATATAAAAGATTTGCTAAAAAAGTTGTATTTGCTATTACAGATATATATTGTCAAGTTATTTTATAATGTCGGTAGTACTATTCTGTTCCTGACCTTGATTGTATGGTGGTAGTATATTGCGATGTGGCAGCAATACTCCAGGTTTAAATCTAGGATTTTTTCTTTTAACTACTTGCTAACTTGCAAAGAAAAATTCTCCTTTTTATAATAAAATACATTGTGAAAATATTTTATAAAGGCATTTTCACAAGAATTATATGCTGTTGTGCTTGCATAGTTGTCAAAAGATTGCATTCTCACCGCAAAAACCCAGGTTCGAATCCTGGTCACGGCTTCAATTTCTCAGTAACGCATAAGTACTACTAAACCTATGCGTTATGCTATATGTTTTATCCTATTTAAGTAGAATGTTATTTAATTGAAAAATATTATGAAGCAATTTTTAAAGGAACTATAGTACCATAGTCGTAGGTGACCGTTTTCGTATAGTGGTTAGCACATTGCGTTGTGACCACAATAACCCAGGGTAGAATCCTAGTCTCAGCTATTATTTTATTTTAACTACTATTTTTCATTGTGTAAAATAAGTATAGTCAAAAATCGCTTGTAATTTTGTATCCATTCACACAAGTCTTAACACAAATCAAACTCTATTTCTAAAACCATTAACTAAGAAAGCTATTGAAGGTCAATGGAAAAACCTGATTCCCATTAAAAAACTATTAATTTCTTTCTTACGCTTGAAGTAATTAAAGCAACCCGTTATAAAACAACCGAAAAGTCGTCTGCGACTCTAATAGATTTTATTTATAAAGGTTTGGCAACATTCTAATTTGTTTGTTTAATTTCTATAAAACGATGTTAATGAAGAAAATCGAAGAACAAACTTTAAAAAGACATGTTGAGTATAGTGATAAATTGATTGATTGGCGGGAAAGGTTACTATATTTCTTGACTTATCTATGTTATGGCGAATTTTTTTTCATTACTAATGCATCTAAAAGTTTTATTCAAAAAAAATATATATACAAAGAAATATAAAAATCTAATTTATTTATAGAAGTATTTGTATAATACATTGAATTTCAATGTTTATAAAACCATACATATATTCATGTTAATTAAAAAAAATCAAAATTCTAAATTGTTTTTGAATTATCTGGCTAGTGATATTCATCTTTATTAGGTTTGCCCATTCTCATACTATTCAAATAAGAAAATTCGCTGAATATCTCTTTATGCTCGGTTATAGTAATTACGATCAAACGCAACGTTTAAGTTTTTTTACTTTCTATTTCTTTTTAAATCGGAAATTGGTCAGCGAGTCGTGCAAGGTTAGAACCTTGAGTTCGCTTCGCTAGAAAGAGATATTAAGAAATGAGGTAGCATTCCTTTAATTGTTGGACCGGCTGTTTTGTTTATTTACCTATTTATTTATCTTTTGTCTCAAGGCGAACTGTTGGTTTTCGCCAAAGGTTGAAGTTTCCGTAACATCCACAAAGAAAAGAACATAATCAAGTGAAAGGAAAAGTTAAACGGTTTGTAATAAGCCTTTGAATGAAGGTCCTTTTTTATGTGTAGCAAAAGTTCGAATAATCTTGATGCTAGAGGATTTAATGTATTTTTAAAATTAGATATTTTTTACAGGAAATATATGTTTGATTAGCTTTGATTTATCTCGTACTCTTAGCATTCATACTCTTACATATGTTTTGAGTTAGATACAATGGTTTTGTAAAAAGAGTTTTAAAAAATACTTTTTAAAAATACTTTTTAAAAATTGTCTATTTCTTTGGAATAATATTTTTAATATAAATCGCATATTAATATTTGAATATTCTTTTTAATAATTCCACATTATTAAATCGTTCTTTCGTATTAAATTTTCCAGTGTTCGCTCATTTGGTTAATTACAAAAGTATAACTGCCTAACAAATGTACGATTAATTATCTTGTTTCAGAAGACGTATTTCTTTGCGTTTGTCAATTTTTTTCGCGGTTGCCATTCCGTTTGTTATTTCGGTTTCACTATCTGCGTTCTAGAGAGTGATTTTAGAGTTCTCTACGCTCAACTTACTTTTATGCTTACTATTTATTAAACTTTAACACCATTAAAAATATATTTAACAAGTTGTGCACATCAGGTTAAAAAAAAACATATGAACATTTTAATGAAATTAGTAATTACTTTTTCCTTCATTCTATCACATTTCATACATTTTAAAGAGAATTACTTATGACGAAAAACAGAGACATATAATTGTAAAATTTTGACTGATTTTGTTTATCATGACGAATGTGTTAAAGATAGGCAAATACATTAAAAATTTAAATGTCAAAGCTTAAATAATAATTCATTTATTATTATAGAATATTAACGGTTATATATTAACCGAAAGAAATGCAATTCCAACAAGACCAATAATGAAAGCAAAACCACTTATAAAGTTGACCCTCAAATCGTGAAACCCCATTGCTATCAGTACTAAAATTCACAATGATAATCGGCGTATGATGAAAATTAGTTAAAATGTATTAAAACTTAAACTTTTCAGACAGTTTTTAAAAGTATTTAATTATCCGAAAATAAACTGACAAAGTGCTAAAAAGGCGTTTTTAAATGACATTTGTTAAAAATAAAATTTACAAAGGAAATTTTAAAACGCTTAAACGCTTAAAACGTAAAAATAACATAATTTGGTTAAATAAATATATATTATAAGAAGTATAAAATTAATATGGTACTGAGTAAATATTAAAATTACGTATAAAAGTAAAGTTTATTCTTATTAAACAGTAAAATTTAAATAAAAAAATATTTAAAATTCACACAATTACAATTCCATAACACCCAAAATATAATACTATCTAAGTTTTAAATAATTAAAATAAAATCCTACCTTTGATATGCTGAGAGTATAAATCCAAAGTCAAAATTCATATGAAGAAATGAATTAAGGTGAATTTGCCTTTTATATCTATTGTCCTATCTTGACCAACCTTTGCCGGCAGGGGGCGCTCATTAACAACTTTTTCCTCGTCCAACCAGTTGGCGAGGGATCTGTGTTTACACCCCACCTTTTTCAGAACTCTTTTAGAACAAAAGTGTTGCAATTCGTCATCGATGTTAAAGCATCCGTAGCTCGGAGCAGAATCATTTACATAAATCGAAAGGCTCGATTCTCGATTTCGGAAATCGGCCATTTTCTTTCACAAAATGGCCGCCGCGGCTCAATGGTTTGTCAAGCCAAGTGGTTATTCGATTATTTCTCAGTTTCGCTTTTCTTCTTCTTTTTTTGTTCTATTTTAATTGTCGTAATTGACACTTTTGATTGATGGCTCGGTGTTTGTAATTGAAGTTGTATTGTTTTCCTTTTTTCTATGTTTAAATTTATTATTAATATAATTATTTTGTTTTTAATGGTCGAACAATTCGAGGATTTGGAAAAATTTTGTTAATTACAATAACCATTTTTTCTTTTTTATGCGTCATGCAACACTGTAAATGGATATTGTTATCTGTGCAGTGTGCTTCAAATAAATGAATTGCAATGTGTGTATTTGGAAAGAGAAAGCATTAAAAAGTTGTGAGAAAATTTAAAACGATTGGTAATTTTAAATAGATTTCACTGAAATATATTTTTGCAGAAGAGCCGTGTAAGACCTAATTACTAAAAATACACAGTATTTATAGAACACACCGTTGTCCACAATTTACCTCTTGTAGCTAATTTAAATACTGTGCATAACAAATTAAAACAATTGTCTAATATTTACCCCGCTGTGTCCAATAATTACCCCAAAGATCGGGGTAATTTTTGAACACAAATTTATTTTTTCCAACTGCTGAAGAATAAATTATAAATTTTAACAATGATACCCTTTAAGTATAATCAAATAGTCATTTCGAAAAAAATTACTGGTAAAAATAATTAAATGTGGGAGAGATGGTTAAATTTTGAATTTTTCCCAATAATTACCCCGAGTAACCTTATGTACGCAAGACATTCAGTAAAAATCCGAAAATTTTAAATCAAACGCAATCGCATTTTCAATTTTCAATTAAATAACACTAAATGCTTAAAAAATTACAATACAATTATCGTTAAGATATTTTTAACTCATAATTTATTGATGGACCAACAGTTAAATAATTAATCTTATCATAATAGGGGAGCAAGTGCAGTGATTGGCCCCCATAACCCTACTAAAATTGGTCAGTAGAGATCAATAGAAAATTTGTATGTGGAAATGACCAACTGGTACCAATAGAAATCTCTATTGATATCTATACAAATCTATATTGATCTCTATTGATATCCATACAAATCTCTACTGATCTATATAGATATCAGTGCAGGCCTATTGATGTCATTTGAGATCAGTAGTACTGATATTTTCTTTACTGGTGTCTATAGAGCTGTATTGACATCAATAAGAAATATTATCAGTAGGTTACTGATATCAATAGCTTCTACTGATAACAATAGTGACATCCGTAGAAATAAGTAGACATCAATAAAGCTGCACTTATGTCAATAGATTTTTGTATTGATCTCTATGGATCATTTTTAGTAGGGAAGGCAGTGATTGGTTCCCCGTCTTTATTGCTTTACCGATTGTTGGTGCACTATTGTCAACATGACAAACGTTAATGGCGAAAATTTTTAAAAACCTTTGTCACACTTATTTTGGGCTTTAAAATTTTATTATTTTCAATATTGAATGAGGTGGCCAATCACTGTGAGGTGCCAATCACTGTACTCGTTATCCTGCTTGATTGTATTTTTTTCATGCTTTATCATTTTAAAGTAATTTGCACCAAATGAAGGGATAATCATGATTAATAATAGTTCATTTCGTGAAATAAATTTACAGGCCAGTTTAACTATAATTGCTAATTATTCATTACTTCAAATTAGTTTTTTCTTAAGGGGGAATGGACGCGCTTTACCAGGGGCTCCAAAGCAAAGTGCATCAGCGTTAATCCCATTGAGAAAAAAATATTTTCTCTACCACATTTCTCCGGTTGTATTGACGATTTTTGCAAGCGGATTTTTTATGTGATAAATGTAGCTGACTTACAAGTCCCGATCTTCCCACTTTTTAAAATTGGTTCGAATATATATTTTTTAAGTTCAAAAAATAATTTTACACAAAATGTTCGAAGTAATTTCAAAAAGTGGGAAGATTTCAAAAGGTGGAGATACCTCTGTAAGTTATCTACATTTGTAATTTAAAAAGTGACGTTGTAAAAATATTCAATACAGCTGGAGAAATGTGGCAGAGAAAATCGTTTCTTTTTCCATTGGATTAATACTGAGGCACTCGTGTTTGATGACCTGCGGTCCAGCGAGCCCATTCCCCCTTAATCTATAATAATAAAAGGGGGCTGGGGAGCCCAGTCGGTTAAGCACTCGCTTAGCATGCGGAAGATACCAGGTTCGGGTCCGGGCATCGCCCAAATAGCTGCCGACCTATAAACGGCCCGTGCAGCCAAAATTTTCCGACGAATAATACCCCGTGTAAGGGAGTGCACGTTAAATATCCTTCAAAGTCCTGACGCTGCGTACGATGTCGCCTTTAACGGTCGCGTTGGGTGCCTATTCAGGTGTCGGCTCGTCACCTGAGTGTGGTTCTAAAATACGACGCCCGTCGCCAATAGCCCTCGTGTAGCTCTAGTGCGACGATAATTCAAACCAAAAACAAAAAAAACCCATAAAAATAAAAGAAAGAGTCTGAGCGGTGCGTCTGTGTGTATGTTTGTGGATCGCATAAAAGACACACTTAGACTGCTCTAAAAAATTCGAAAATTTTAATATAGATTTCTTTGAATACCAACGTGTGCATCTGAGGCTCAGTTTTTTCATATTTGTTCTATTTTTAATGAAAATTGGAATTTTCTGAATGAGGTACACCACTTTCGCTCAAATTCGACAATTTTTTTCCCTTTCATGTTGCCATCGGCTAAAAAAATTAAAACAAACTTTTAGGAAAATACTTAAAAATAAATTGTTTTGTTTTATTTTGCTACTATTATATTCAGAAGCTAAATTCACAATTTGAAAAAGAATTAGCATGTTTCATGTGACGTAATTCCGACCAGTTTTCATTGTAGGATTTTATTATTTGTTTATTTGATAATTTCTTTATCGATTGTTCTATTGACTGTATGTGTGAGTATGAGTATTTAAGAAATAAATGCATAGTTAAGCTATTGCTAAACTATGACGGTTGTTCAAGGTCATCACACTAGAGCTGCATATTAGGGTTTTATGTATTCATTTTTTGTCAAATACTTTGCCAAACTCGCCAAGTTATTACGAAAAAAAGAGCCAAAAGAGGAATTTTTTTTAAAATATTATTTATAAACTGGTTGGTTGTGCGAAGGTCATCGAACTATAGCTGAATGTTTGTGTTTGTAGCAAAATCTTTTCCTCGCCAAATTAGCAAAAAACGCGCCAAATGAGCTAAAAGGACTTTATGCGTGAAATTACGGTGGCATTTATCCGTGAATTTAACAGCGTATTTTTAATTTTGAATTTCAAGGTAATATAAGTAACGAGATTCTACACTTGAGCGGAAACAATAAACATAAGCATTTTGTCCTATAACCGATTAAATGATACATATACTAGGATCGATTTGAAATTTTTTTTAGTCCGTGCGATGAACGGGTATTTATTTGCTACTGCATTAAATAAAAAAAACTGTCAGTCAAGCTCAAATTATTAGAAATTTCATTTTTTTAAAAATAAGTTTCAAAGTATTCAAAGGATCAACCACGAATTCGCATAATTTTTAGGCATTACAATGTACGCATATGTCCTAAATTATCTAGCACAAGTATTATAAAAAAATCAGTATGCTTCAAATAAATCCTATCATTTAATCGGCAATTCTCAATGCAAGGGGCATGTTTAATTTCCTTAAGCATGCTCCTTGCAACAGAGGGGCAACAGAAATGCTGAATGAAATTCTTCAACCTCGATTGGTGCACCGATGGGAGTACAGATTTGAAGAAAAGTAGGAATAGGAACTAGAAAAAAAATCTATCACTTGAAACATAAACAACTCAAATACGTTTGTTTTAGTTTCCAGCTGATCTAGCCTTCTAGAGGATCTTTAACACAGCCAATTAACAGTCTGTACAACAACCAATTCAATGACCATAAACAACGTTCGTGCGTCAGTTAACTTTCTCAGAAGGGTGGCAACAACTTTCCATTTTTAACCGTAACCCGACGGTTTCCGGTGGTTTTCGAACGAAATTGGAATTATCAAGCGATTTCACGGTTACTCGGGCAGAACCCGAAATTGGCTCCGAATAACAGCTAAACATCCCCAGGTTATGATTTCTTGCTTCAAAATGGTTTAATATTCAATGCACACCTTGGAAGATTTTATTGCACTTTGCTGTATAAAGTCGCATCGTGTGTCGAAATATTTAACATTATATTACACTGCTCAAAACAATTTAGGGGAGAACCTTTCGTACTTTTGTTGTTCTTTCTTTCCCAACTTTTTATTTTTTATTCTAAAAATCTAAAATCTGTGTTGAGTGAAATAGATTCATTATGCATCTACAATAAAATGGAAAAAACAGAGGGGGAAAAGCTCATTTTTTAATTTAACTTTAAGGGGAAGAAATTGGAATAATAACATTTGAATAAATTATAACAACAATTTTTTTTTTAATATTTTATTTGTTAAAAATAGTTAAAAGCAATTTTTAAATATCTAAAAATGCAGGCATGAAGTATTTAGTGTCAATTTATTTAATAAAATTGTTTCAGAGTGAATTTTATTGTACTATGTTTTTCATTTAAGGGGTCATAGGAGTCTTTAAAATGTGCAAAGAAGGTACAGCTGGGGAAAAAAAAAACGCTCCACCCTTCGTTTCTCGGCTGCTATTGGTCAAGGAACTTTATGAAAGGTGTCATTTTTCAGGAAATAGCGTAAGGAATTTAGAATTGGCAACAAAAATTGCAAAAGGGGTCGTCTACATATTAAAATGAGTACCAACTTTGAAAATTCCAATGGCAACATCCAATTTTTTTTACATAAAAATGTTCAGCACCTTCAAAATACCCCATGTATAAAAAAGTATTATCTAGTTTGCATTATTTGCTGAGATATTAAAGCATTAATTTTGAATTCGTTTAGGGGGAAATCTCTAAAGTGAAAACAGTAATATTTGGGTTGCGTCTTTTCAAAACAACAAACTAACTGGGTTAACATAATCTCGCCAACGGATGCTAGAATTTAACTTTTTTCACTAATATTGTGATTTTTTTAATGTTTTTTTTTATTTTGAAATTATAAATTCAGAAATAAAATAAAGACTAGAAGATAAAAAGTTTTAATTTAAATTTAAGTCGCATATACGGTTATTTATAACGAACAGATTTTCAAATGCGATTAGTTACAGCGTGAAAAATACTTTTTTGTGTGCATAGCAGTTTTGCTACACCACAGTATTTGTGTGTAGCAATTTTTAATTATTGCATAGCACTTTTGAAAAATTTAAGGATCCGAAAATCGCGGAACTCCGGGGATTCCGAAAGTCGCGAAAATACGGCGATCCGAAAGTCGCGAAAATACGGCGATCCGAAAGTCGCGGAACTGCGGCGATCCGAAAGTCGCAGAACTGCGGCGATCCGAAAGTCGCAGAACTCCTGGGATCCAATAAGTCGCGGAACTACGGGGATCCGAAAGTCGCGGAATTCGGGGGTTCAAATTTCGCGGAACTCCTGGGATCCGAAAGTCGCGTAACTACGGGGATCCGAAAGTTGCGAAACTACGGCGATCCGAAAGTAGTGGAACTCCGGGGTTCCGAAAGGCGCGGAACTCCGGGAATCCGAAAGTTACGAAACGACGGCGATCCGAAAGTCGCGAAAATGCGGCTATCCGCGACTTTGAACTTAGCTTTGAATCTTAACTAAATGCGATACAAAGCTAAATCGCTATCGCAAGTTTTCATTTTGGTGTCGCGTTTTGCGAAGCGATACCGCTTATTTTACACGCTGATTAGTTATAATCACATTGACTAACATGATTATTGCATTAATGTTTCACATTTTTTATGCAAATTTTTGTTTCATTAATATTGCTGCAAAAGGTTTGTTAAAAATTTGTCGCCCTTTATCGGTAATATAAACCACATATTTCAAAACGAGGGTTACAACCTTAACACGATATTTAAGGAAAGCAAAATAAAACTATTCAGAATGATTGGGCAATGATTTATAATCAAGGAAAGTGGGCACTAATAATTTTAAATAAGCAATGTGGTAACAATAAAATATACTGAAAACCGAATTCCAATTATATTTTAGCATATTTATTTTTGATACTCACTTCTTGAAATTGTATTGGAAATAACACATATTTAAAAACATAGTAATCGATATAATTTAAAGTTAATTCGACAAACAAAATACATTGCATGCACTTGAAATAAGAAAAGAGTTGTAGATTTTTTTCAGACATCAATAATTTGAATAAACATTTATCAACAAATGCTTTTCAATCACCAAACGATAATGCAAGTTAGGATCGCATTCGCCAAGTAATTTTTTACACGATCCCTAAAATTCGTCTTTTTCAGTTTTTTTACAATAACTCGGCAAATAATTGTTTTTGAATTAAAAAATTTGGGATTTTGGTTCTACTTGATCTACTTTATCGATTTATGTAAAAAAAAATTGGGGTTGCCATTCATGTTTTATTTTTTATTATTTAAATTTAAATAAAAAATTATTAAAACTGAAAAATTGATGAACAAACTTGTGTGATTAGTTTTTGGAAGATTAAGAAGTATATAATGAAAAAAAAACTTTCTTTTATTCCTTTTATTTGTGGAGATATGAATAAAAGTTTATGAAACTTTTTTAACATTATGGGCGTTCAACTTTGAATGCTTATAGCTTAGCAAATAATGCAAAGTAAATAATTCTTTTTTACACATAGGGTATTTTGAAGGTGCTGAACATTTTTATGCAAAAAAAATTGGGTGTTGCTATTGGAATTTTCAAAGTTGGTACACATTTTAATATGTAGACGATCCCTTATACAATTTTTGTTGCCAGTTCTCAGTTCCTTACGCTATTTCCTGAAAAATGACACCTTTCACAAAGTTCCTTGTCCAATAGCAGCCGAGAAACGTGGGGTGGAGCGTTTTTTTTTTCCCCAGCTGTACTACAAAGCATAGTTCGATCTTTCATGTAATTTTTTAACTACTCAATACACAAGTATAATTTTTTTATATGTAATTCTACAAGATTTATTTAATATAAAACAAATTTTGAAATTTATGAAACTTTAGTCAAAGCTAAAATAAATGATATTAAACATAAAGCTATTTGAACACATTGGGATTAGGCTGACGCGGCAAATTTTAAGGTCAAAATTGAAAAAATGACCAAGAAAATGGATTTATATTGTACAAGTATATACAAACAAAGACTTATACCTAAATTCTCAGCTCAATTTTAATTAGAAATTATTAAAAAAAAAATTAAAATCAAAATTTTAAAATATTTATGAATTTTTTTGGAAAAAAGTTCTTAAAATAAATTCTAATTAAAATTGAGCTGAGAATTTAGGTATAAGTCTTTGTTTGTACATATTTGTACAATATAAAGTCATTTTCTTGGTAATCTTTTCAATTTTGACCTCAAAATTTGCCGCTCAAGCCTAATCCCAATGTGTTGAAATTGCTTTATGTTAATATCATTTATTTTAGTTTTGGCTAAAGTTTCATAAATTTTAAAATTTGTTTTATAATAAATAAATCTTGTAGAATAACATATAAACAAATTATACTTATACATTGAGTAGTTAAAAAATGACGTGAAAGATCAAACTATGCTTTGTAGTTCCTTCTTTGCACATTTTTAAGACTCCTATGACCTCTTAATTTCATCTGTAAATTTCACTTCAGTTGCGTCGGTGACATTGAACTTGGCTGTGGCTATTTCTGAGAGTCGCGACCTAAATGAGCGGACGTCCGCGAACTCGCCTTCTAATCCTCGCGTGTTCCTGCTTAGCAGCGGCAAGGGTGAAGTTTAATTGAAAAGAAAAGCTTTGGTGAGCACGTAAAAAGTGTGCCCACTGATGCTGCTCAGTGTACACATAATAGATATCCTTTTAAAGTACTAGATTGGCAGATCACGTGACCTCCAATGCTAGCGAAGGACGCGCATGGAGACCCCAGAGGAGGGGCAATTTGGCCAGTGTTGCCATTTCTTTAATGAGAAAAATACCATCCAATTCTAAAATTAAAAATATATATATATATACAAAAATGCTAGAAAAGCCAGTAAGCTGTGTTAGTATAAAAATTCTGTCTTTCTGTCTTACTTGAAAATGGTTTATACGCTGGTCTCTGATCATGCACACAAACCGGAAAATGCATGCGTTTCATTTGTATCCTTAGTACAGCGTTAGTTTCCAACCAACCAAACCACAACAATGATGTCGAAATGTCCTTCAAGGTGTGCGTTGTCCACTCATTCATCTAAATAAGCTCTAGAGAACATTCGGCTAATTGGATTTCGACACATTTTTTTCTTCCATCTCCCGCGAGGGTATCCATCCATGGGACGATCGAGGAGCTTAGTGGAAAAGCGTGCTAAGTGACAAAAAAAGTGAAAATAAGCATTGAAGTTTATCGTGTGCACTTATATATTATGAAAACGGCACTTACAAAAGGTAAAAAATGTACTAAACTTAAAATTTATTAAAAGGGGGACCTTCGTTACCTTTGTTGTTGTTACCAATGCCACTTGGGTAACCAAGATCTTCCCGCGAAACGGACAATTAAGGCGAAGGGGTGAGGTTCCTGAGGCGAGATGCCCATGTAGAGACTACATGGCAGAAATCCAACTTGGCATCGTGCTGACAGATGCTGCCATCTATCTCCACCTCCGCAATTTAGACATGACCTTGAAGGGGAGGGGAATAGTCTTCAGGGACCTGTTCCCGTTGTAAACTGCGCCATGGCCGACTACAGGACTTTCGGACCCACAGATTTAGCGAGCAAGTTCTCCGCATGTACTCAGGACAACACAAATATCCATGCCCTATCTGGGATTCGAACCCGGACCCACTCGCTTGATGTTATCTGTAAATGACTTAATATCATATTCATTGACACAAAAAAACTATTTGTGGGCTGGGGATCCCAGTCGGTTAAGCACTCTCCTAGCATGCGAAATGGTCCCTGGTTCGGGTCAATCCATCGCCAAAATAACTGCCGACCTATAAACAGCCCATGCAGCCAAAAATGTCCGACGAATAATACCCCGTGTAAAGGAGGGACGTTAAATACCCTTCAAAGTTCTAACGCTGTGTACGATGTTGCCCTTAACGGTTGCGTTTTAGAACCACAGCCAACACTTTATAGGCACTCAGCCTATAAAGTGTTGGCTGTGGTTCTAAAACACGCCGCCCGTAGCCAATAGCCTTCATGTAGCTCTCTTGCGACGATAAATCAAACATAACCTAACCTAACAAAAAAAAATTTCTCAAAAATGTCAAAATGTCACTTAGAACGTTTTGACACTAAGCTCTTCAATTGCGAAAGGATCAACTAGTGACCAACCCTAAATTTAACATCGCAAAAAAATCCGCGTGTCGCATTAGAAAAAAAGTGTCCGGAGCCTCAAAGTCAGGTGCAGAGCAGCGGAACAGCCTCCAAAAAAATATGTCCTCTGTCGCAATGGTCGGTAACTTCGGGATCATTCGTAGAGTTAGGAGTGAATGAGGCCGATTGACTGCAGGTCTCCAAACCGATTGGCCCAACACTCCTTGCCAACCTAAGTTGGGTAAATAGAAATAAGCTATGGAGAAGATCCTTCCGCCCATGTAAAAAGTTCCAGAAATTAATTGTCAATCCATCCAGAAAACATGTTTAAAACTTTAATTTCGCTTAAGGTCTAACAGATTTCAATGTTATTTGCGAAAATTTGGCAATTTTATCAGAATGAAAAGAATATTAAGGTTAAATTGTATTCAGATAATTTTGTATGTAAATATTACCTTACGCAGCGCAGCTTTAGGACTTAACTTTTAAACTAACGGACTAACCGCGCTTTTCCTTCTGCCCTTTACCCTTAGCTTTTACTCAAGTTAGGTTGGCACTGATTGTAGTAGGTTTGATCGCAGACCATTACGTTAACAGTCTGCGCGTTGTACCGGGTTCTGGTTAGATTTTTTCCTTTACCCTGGATGTATTTTCTCTCCCTGGTAACTAAAAAATTCTGCATTTGTGGCTGCCTTATTTGGCGAAGGTTTAAAAGCTGGTTTCTGATCAGGCACACAAGCCGGATACTTGAAAATACTTACCTCCCTCCAAACCAAAGAGTTGTGTATCCAATGAAAAAAAATTCTGAAGCCATATTTCTCCGGCTTTATTAAATATTTTTACAGACATTTTTTTCTATATGAAAAAGTAGCTGATTTAAAGGCCTCTAAACTCTGGTTGGCAGTTCGGTAGTCAGGGATGCTGAAAGCCATACAACGAAGACCACAAAGTTCTTTCTGGTTATATGAATATTTCCAAAAATATGAGTATCTGAATCCGACAAAATCACTGACCATTCTCAATTAGTTTTTAAATTATAAATTTGAATGATAGCCCGCTCATGTAAAACGATATTTTTGTTGCCCAAATAATTGAATTGATATCGCAAAGCCAATAAACCTTTGTCAGGTATAAAAAACCTTCATTGATGAATAGTTTTTATTTGGAAAAACCTTGTCTCCAATGGACTTTTTTTAACGAAATGGGAAACCCCAAAAGCAGCAAGGGGACGTACATAAATTGCGTATAGTGTTTAGGAGAAGGACTGATCAAAGCTAATCTCATCCAATATCATGTGGACAGAGGTTCTCAAATCTACGTAATTCTTTTCTCCAAAAAACAGCATGAATGGAAAATTGATTACAAATGAATTTGAAGTTCGTGGTTTTTGCTCATTAAAAATATTGAATATTCAATATTCAATTATGCATAATTTTCTTTTACTACTCTTCTAACTGATGTAGGGTAGACTAACCAGTGAATGAACGTTTAAGGCGTCACGTTCACCAGTGCATGAACACCAGGATATAATGACCAGGACAACCAACCATTGTCAGATAGCTCCCTACTACATGGGAGGAAGTCAGTGTTGCCAATCCATATAGTGGAATGATTTTCAATCCTTATTTTTTAAATTATGTTTACCAAATGTTCATTCACTGGAGCCTGTTCACTCACTGGTCAGTCTACCCTACACAAATTCGCTTTAACCTTCCGAATGGAATGGAAATAGGCAAATATGTAAATTGTTTTCACGGCAAAAATTTTAAATTCAATTTATTTCAAATAATTTTTAAAAAAAAATCGGAATTATGATTGTTTTTGAAGATATGGTCTTTAAATTATTTACAAATATATCTAATACCGATGACAATAGACGCAAAGCGATCTTATCCTTCAACGAAAGCGTAACGCAAAGATGCTAACTTTGACTGGAAATAGGGCTGGACAAAATTCTTGCTATAAGTAGGAGGTCGAATTTTTTTCTCTAATGGGGCTGCAACATTGGCGGTCAAACCTTTGCAGACCCGGCATATTTACCAAAACCGAGAGTCATTTTTTTTGTGGCACTATCTTGCCCACTCTCGCTACCAATTTTAACGCGCAGACTACAATGAATCTGAGCTCTCTGTGGATGTTAAAGTATGCCGAGATTTAATTTTGCTAAGAGAACCCAAGCCAGATGGACCCTCCAGGGATCTTTTCATGCCACATAACTACTGTTTACTGTTGTATGATACATTGTCTACATCACTGGTCGCTTTAAAGGCTGACTCAAGATTTATATTTTTACACGTTCCCCCTTATGATAAAATTTTTAGTTCCCCGCTGAGTAGAAAAATTGAGCAAAAATCCCCACACCGCAAATAATTATCAGCATTTTTACTGTCAAAGAGTCTTTAATTGGTCCCAAAGACGTTTTTACCCAAGAATCAAGAACCACTTTGTGCATGAATAGACGCTACCACAACAGATTTGCAACCACAATAGCTTCAACAGAATAAAAAATATACCTAGTTTGTTTCAACCTTGGACAATAAAAATATGTATAGGGGTAAGGATAGGGTAGGTTGGGGAAATAAGTTTAAGACTATTTTTCTCTGTTAAATAAAAGGCATAAAAAATGTTCCTGATATATGCTTTTTGTATAACAAAATATTGTGCATGTATGCTATTTATACTGTTTCTTAGTTTTTTTTTACATACGTTTCTGGTGAGAGAAACTCCTAGAAATAGTAATTCTTTCAATATATAGATAAGTTTCTGGCTGCAGAGCTAACAAAAACACTTCTTAAGAACTTAAACTAAAATATTTTAATAAAAATATCAATTGAAAAACAATAAACTTGTGTAAAAATTTCTTGCGATTTAAAAGAGTTTGTTAAAATGTATGTCATTAATCCTGGAAAAACGCATCAATCAGTAATAATGAAAATATAAAGGAATTAGAGCAAATAAATGTTAACTTCTTAAAGAAGGAATGTAAATATCATTACCACCTTCATTTCGACTAAAAACAATAACTATTAATTTGTTTTGTGTAACATAATTTGCCATGCACAAACTCTTTTATTTTTCTTACAGATTGTTTACTTTGTTAAATTAAAGTAAAACTAACTAACTCTCTGGCAATGCAGTCCATGCTGGACCATGGCCTCTCTAACAATACGACTACAAAGTCGCATGTCTCTGGTCTTCGCTTTCCAGTTCTTAATTTTCATGGCCTTCAGATCTCTTTCCACTTCATCTATCCAACTTTTCTTGGTCTTCCTCTTCTTCTCTCTTCTTGACATTGCCCCTTGAAAATTTTCTTTGTGCCTCTGTTATCGTCCATTCTTTCCATATGTCCCAGAAACTGAATTCTTAGTTTTAATGATGTTAATAATGTCTTTCTCTCCAAATGGTTAAAGTACAAATAAACTTAAAGTATAAATTTAATTTTTTCACAAATTTTCTTGCCAATCATCGTTTAGGGGTTAAATTATAAATGCTAATAATGTCACGTATCGATGACGTATTAAAAGTGTAATTAATATCGAATTATTTAAGTACAACTACAGTGCAGTATTATTTTAGTAATACTGGCAAAACAAATATTGAATTTAAAAATACTTCGTTTTAAAAAAAATTGAGAACTCTGTTTCTCCATTTGTAAAAATTATTTAAAAATGTTCGAATCTAACATTTAAATAAGTTGATTTAATTATGATGTGGTGTCGCTTCATTCGAAATCTAATTCGACTGCTTAAAAATGTACTATAGTTGATTGATTTATCTTTTTTAATATGCTTTGAATACTTTTGACTTCCCTATCCCATGTTGTCTTCTTTGAGAAATTGATGTATAAAATAATTGCTTTCTTGTGACGGTAGGTACATATATTTTCCGTTTTGTGTGCTTGATCAGAGACCTGCTTATAAACCTTCGTCAAGGAAGACAGGCACAGACAGAAGTTTTTATTGATACAAAGCGGGAAATTACACCCAGGGCGAAGGCGGGAATCGAAAACGCACCCGGTACGGTACGCAGACTGTTAGTGTAATGGTTTACGATCCTAACCATTAGATCACAAGGTCTCCTAACATATTTGATTGCCATAGGACTTTTTATGCTTTTAATACTTTGACTTCATTATCCCACGTTGTCTTCGTTGTTCAGTTTAGTTTGAATTATCGTCGCACTAGACTAGAGCTACACGAGGGCTATTGTCGACAGGTGTTGTAATTTAGAGACACAGTCGGGTGATGTTGTCTTCGTTGAGAAACTGGTGCATAAAAAAATGCTATTTTATGATTTTGTAACATACTATAATAGGGTACTTGAATGTATCGCTAAAATACCTTCCAATATTAAATTATAGTATCAACACAAAAATAAAAAACGTACATAATTTATTTTACAAAATAAAACTTAAAATAATTAAAAAAAATTATTTTAAAACTGCTTTTTGTCATCGGTAAGTCACGTGATCACAAACATGTCGATTTGGCTGACGTCACTAGTAACTCTAACAAACCGGCGTAGTGTTTTTTTTGCTTGCGGATTGAGCTGGATTTAATCTAATTTTCATTAAAATAAGAATTATATAGATAGTGAAAGGAGGTTTTACAGAAGCAGATAGTTCAAATTTGCTTAAAATAGATTCCAAAATGGTTATTCCAAATGGTCATGGGAGTCTTACAAATGTGCAAAGAAGGTACTACAAAGTATAGTTTGATCTTTCATGCAATTTTTTAACTACTCAATTTCTAAGTATAAGTTTTTATATGTAATTCTATAAGATTTATTTAATATAAAACAAATTTTAAAATTTATGAAACTTTAGCCAAAACTAAAATAAATGATATTAAACATAAATCTATTTAAACACATTGGGATTAGGCCTGAGCGGCAAAATTTGAGGTCAAAATTGAAAAAATGACAAAAAAATGACTTTATATTGTACAAATATGTACAAAGACTTATACCTAAATTCTCAGCTCAATTTTAATTAGAAATTATTTAAAAGAAATTTAAATCAAAATTTAAATTTTTTTATTAATTTTATTAGAAAAAAGTTCTTAAAACAATTTATAATTAAAATTGAGCTGAGATTTTAGGTATAAGTCTTTGTTTGCACATATTTGTACAATATAAAGTCATGTTCTTGGTCATTTTTTCAATTTTGACCTCAAAATTTGCCAAGCAAGCCTAATCCCAATGTGTTCAAATAGCTTTAAGTTTAATACCATTTATTTTAGTTTTGGCTAAAGTTTCATAAATTTTAAAATTTGCTTTATATTAAATAAATCTTATAGGATTACATACAAAAAATTATACTTATATATTGAGTAGTTAAAAAAACTACATGAAAGATCAAACTATACTTTGAAGAACCTTCTTTGCACATTTTTAAGATTCCCATGACCCCTTAAACAAATGGACCGTCCGCGGCCGAGTGGTTAAGGCATCAGTCTCAGGATTCAACCTTCTCAGGTTCGAATCCCACCTACTGCCAGTCATCCTATAAATCGGATATCTGTACTGGAAATAGTAGAAAATCCGACGAAAGACACATTTTAAGACTCCTATGACCCCTTAATAAAATGCTGGCCTCAACGCAGACGCTTCGATGGGCAGTAACTTTGACCGTCACCAAATGGGCTCTAATCCGCCCGTGTGTCCGTCATCTAATCCCCCGCGTGTCCGTTTCGGTCCTTCCGCGAGTAATTAGGCGACACCCTCGGCGGCCTTGAGAAGCTGTCCTGCGGAGGTAGACATCGGTAGACGCAGGCTCAATGCAAAGAACAACTGAATTTCATTTTAGTTGCATTTCAAATGGCGTTTGTGAAGTTTTTTTTTAACCTCTTGCGACCTGGCTTCCTTATTTTTGGACACTTTTTAAAACTTCCCCACAAACAATTAACACCCTAATTAGTTCCAAAATTGACCTGGTCTGATATAAGAAGATCCAAATATCAGTTTTCAGCCTTTGATTACAGGTATCAGTCATTTACTTCTGTAAAAAATGAAGTTGAATGAGGGTCAATACGATATTAGTTAAAAAAAATATTTTTTTTTCAAACTTTTCAAAAAGGTCCTTCAGTAATTAATTTTAAAGGCATTTTGCATTAAAAACAATGTTAAAGTAATCTGTTAACTACAAATAAGTGATACGACGTTTTTTGTTGCATTTATAGCACATTTTTATTTTTTTATTTTTTTGAATTTAAATCCTGTCCGTAAGTAACTATAAACATAATTTTTGACAAAAAAAATCTTTGCAAAACATACTTTTTAGCATATATTTGTATGAAAAGTAATGTTTTAAGTTTTGTCGCATATACTTGAAGGAATTTGCTCGGGTCTTAAGAGGTCAAATATACAAAACTGCAGTAAGTAGTTATTGCAGACAGAGACGCTTGGAGAAGTGCTTAATGTTTAGCATATGTTTTAACTATCTTCTTTATTCCTTTATATCACGTATGTATTGGTAACAATAAAAATATGTTATTATTTGGTGGTGGTGGTTGATAAACAGATACTTTCAGGCTTGTGTGCTTGGTCTAAGACCCGCTTATAGGCCTTCGTCAAGTAAGACAGACACAACACACTCACTCACACACACATACGTGACAATGCTGGCCATCTATCGCGACCTCCACAATTTAGACATGTCCATCCATGAAGGGGATGGAAATAGTCTCCAGGGACCTATACCCGTGGGAAATTACGCGATGACCGCCCACAGGACTTTCGGAACCAACAGATTTAACGAGCACGTGCTCCGCATATACACTCTTAAAACAAACACTCCCAATTTACCTCAGTCTGAGTGGATTTCACTCCTCCAGACTGGAAAATGCACTTCTCCTTTTGGAGTGGATCCTTTGTGTGTTAAACCTCCGACAGGATCACTCCAAACGAGTGATTTTAACTCAGTCTGAGAAAATATGCATGCCTTTAGGGTGTCGAAAATGCACTTCTCCAACTGGAGTGGATTTCACTCTTTTGTTTTAAGAGTGTACTCGGTGGGTCTTCAGTGGTGCCATCAGGACTCGATCTCGGGATCTTTCGATCCGGAGGTCAATGTCCTAACCACAAGTCTCCCCACAGCCCCCAGGTGGTGCTAATTAATAACTTTCATGTTATGTCAGTTTGAGTCGCAAACTATGGAGATCCTTATAAGAACTACTCATAAAACAAAATCAGAGCCTGAAATTCAACTGAATAATTCTTCAGTTTTTTTGAGCCAAAAATTGGAAAGTATAAACTTTTAATTATTTCTAACGTAATCTAATTTTCAAGAATAATTCGTCGCGATTAAAAAACCAAAAAAAAAAAAAAAAAAGAGCTAAAGAACATCTATAAATGGCACGTTTAAATAGATAGGATTCAAAAACGCCAATTTACAGGCGGTATTTTCAACTACACAAACTTTTTTCACAAATATGTTTAATAAATTTAGCCGTTAATAATTTAAAATATTTAGGTTTTTTTCTGGATTTAAAATCTTTTGAAATCACTAGCAACCTATACATTAATAAAAACTATTTTGTTTCATTAATGTGGTAAAAAAAATTAATCTCATGGAGCAAAAACAAGTTTTACACTTCTATACATTTGCGTATGGAGAACGGGTTAAAAACAATTTAATACAGATATACACATTATAAACACTAAAAGTCAAAACTTTATGGAAGTAATTTGATAAAATATAGTATTACTACAGTATAAAATACAAATGAATGCAATTTTTAGCTAAAAAAATGTGATAAACTAAAAATTTGACATTTGGGTCAAAAGAAGGTAAAGAATTTTCTGTATTGCTTTGTGACCAACATTTTTTTTTTTGGAGTTTCTTTGCTTTTAAATCCCGTTTTGCAATTGTATGAGGAGCAGTCTATTAGTATAATAGGAAAAAATTGAAAAGAATTTTTTTTTTCAAAATTTATGCCGATGGGACATAAAATATGGTAGAATTGCCTGTGTACCTCAGAAAGGGTTAATAACATTAATGTCCTTTTATTAAGCATCTCAACGAGTCAGTTTTCTACATCTATAAGACGCACGTTTAAAGAGATAGGATTCAGAAACTCGTCAAGGTACAGTCGGTATTTTCAACAACAAACTATTTTCAAAACTATTCAGACATAAACTATTTTCAAAAATGCTTAACCCGGCAGCACTCGCGCTAACTTACCAAGACTAAGAATCTTCTAAACCGAGAACTCAATCTGATGCCTAGCGCCCCCAAAGCGTCGAACGGAACTAATACACTATTAATGATTGATTTGTGATTGGCATAATTGCACTTTCCGATTGCAGCTCTACTGTTTCTTCGAAATGTATAGGGTGGTTATAAAATAACGCTCGCTATTCGGAGTGGTCTGTAGCTTGAATGAATAATCCAAACGCAAAAAAAACTTTGAGACACTTACTAATCAAGAAGGGGGAAATAGAATCATGAAAAACAAACTCGTCACTTGACCAGGGTTCTAAATTGGCGTAATTGGATGTGTTTTCCGTAATTAGCCATAATTGGCTGTGCCTCGTAATTTTAAACCTTGTTTAAGAAACGAGTTTCGTTTTATGATTCCATTCTTTTTAGAAAAAAGAAACTTGTCTCTTGACCAGGGTTCTAAATTACGAGGCGCAATTGAAAGTGCTAAAGTTCCTAAAGGAGGCTAGAAAAAGGCAGCCGTGAACCATTACATTAGTTCTCTTAGACACAATTGAAGGAGTTAGTGTCTAAGTCAATTTTAATATAGAAAATCCTTATAATGGTAATCCAATTGGAGTTTCAGATCTAGAAGTGTATTTAATCTATCTGGGGTCCATTAGACCCCAGGCGAGTGCTGCCGGGTTAAAAATAGCAGTTAATAATTAAAAAAAAAGATTTCTTTTCTGGAATTAAAATCCAACCGTCCCCGTGAAGAGGGAGTAGTGCACGTTAAATTTGCTTCAAAGACCCAACGCTGCGTACGATGTCGCAGTTAACGGTTGCGTTGGTTGCCTACTCAGGTGTAGGTTCGCCACCTGACTGTGGTTCTAAAACTCCCGTCGCCAATAGCCCTCGTGTAGCTCTAGTGCGACGATATTCAAAACCTAACCTAACATAACATAACCATTTCTTAAATGTATTAAAAAATAAAAATTTATTAGTTTAAATAATTAGTCTTTTATAAATCACAAATCACAAAAATAGAATTTTTTTAAGGGGTCTAAGGAGTCTTAAAAATGTGCAAAGAAGGAACTACAAAGTATAGATTGATCTGTCATGTAATTTTTTAACTACTCAATATACAAGTATAATTTTTTTATATGTAATTCTACAGGATTCATTTATTATAAAACAAATTTTAAAATTTATAAAACTTAAGCCAAAACTAAAATAAATGATATTAAACATAAAGCTATTTTAACACATTGTGATTAGGCTTGCGCGGCAAATTTTGAGGTCAAAATTGAAAAAATGACCAAGAAAATTGCTTTATATTGTACAAATATGTACAAACTAGGACTTATACCTAAATTCTCAGCTCAATTTTAAATAGAAATTATTTTAAAATTTTTTTAAAATCAAAATTTAAAAAATTTTATTAATTTTTTTAGAAAAATTTCATAAAATAATTTCTAATTAAAATTGAGCTGAGAATTTAGGTATAAGTCCTAGTTTGTACATATTTGTACAATATAAAGTAATTTTCTTGGTCATTTTTTCAATTTTGACCTCAAAATTTGCCGCGCAAGCCTAATCACAATGTGTTAAAATAACTTTATGTTTAATATCATTTATTTTAGTTTTGGCTTAAGTTTTATAAATTTTAAAATTTGTTTTATAATAAATAAATCTTGTAGAATTACATATAAAAAAATTATACCTGTATATTGAGTAGTTAAAAAATTACATGACAGATCAAACTATACTTTGTAGTTCCTTCTTTGCACATTTTTAAGACTCCTTAGACCCCTTAAAAAAATTCTATTTTTGTGATTTGTGATTTATAAAAGACTAATTATTTAAACTAATAAATTTTTATTTTTTAATACATTTAAGAAATGGTTATGTTATGTTAGGTTAGGTTTTGAATATCGTCGCACTAGAGCTACACGAGGGCTATTGGCGACGGGAGTTTTAGAACCACAGTCAGGTGGCGAACCTACACCTGAGTAGGCAACCAACGCAACCGTTAACTGCGACATCGTACGCAGCGTTGGGTCTTTGAAGCAAATTTAACGTGCACTACTCCCTCTTCACGGGGACGGTTGGATTTTAATTCCAGAAAAGAAATCTTTTTTTTTAATTATTAACTGCTATTTTTAACCCGGCAGCACTCGCCTGGGGTCTAATGGACCCCAGATAGATTAAATACACTTCTAGATCTGAAACTCCAATTGGATTACCATTATAAGGATTTTCTATATTAAAATTGACTTAGACACTAACTCCTTCAATTGTGTCTAAGAGAACTAATGTAATGGTTCACGGCTGCCTTTTTCTAGCCTCCTTTAGGAACTTTAGCACTTTCAATTGCGCCTCGTAATTTAGAACCCTGGTCAAGAGACAAGTTTCTTTTTTCTAAAAAGAATGGAATCATAAAACGAAACTCGTTTCTTAAACAAGGTTTAAAATTACGAGGCACAGCCAATTATGGCTAATTACGGAAAACACATCCAATTACGCCAATTTAGAACCCTGGTCAAGTGACGAGTTTGTTTTTCATGATTCTATTTCCCCCTTCTTGATTAGTAAGTGTCTCAAAGTTTTTTTTGCGTTTGGATTATTCATTCAAGCTACAGACCACTCCGAATAGCGAGCGTTATTTTATAACCACCCTATACATTTCGAAGAAACAGTAGAGCTGCAATCGGAAAGTGCAATTATGCCAATCACAAATCAATCATTAATAGTGTATTAGTTCCGTTCGACGCTTTGGGGGCGCTAGGCATCAGATTGAGTTCTCGGTTTAGAAGATTCTTAGTCTTGGTAAGTTAGCGCGAGTGCTGCCGGGTTAAGCATTTTTGAAAATAGTTTATGTCTGAATAGTTTTGAAAATAGTTTGTTGTTGAAAATACCGACTGTACCTTGACGAGTTTCTGAATCCTATCTCTTTAAACGTGCGTCTTATAGATGTAGAAAACTGACTCGTTGAGATGCTTAATAAAAGGACATTAATGTTATTAACCCTTTCTGAGGTACACAGGCAATTCTACCATATTTTATGTCCCATCGGCATAAATTTTGAAAAAAAAAATTCTTTTCAATTTTTTCCTATTATACTAATAGACTGCTCCTCATACAATTGCAAAACGGGATTTAAAAGCAAAGAAACTCCAAAAAAAAAAATGTTGGTCACAAAGCAATACAGAAAATTCTTTACCTTCTTTTGACCCAAATGTCAAATTTTTAGTTTATCACATTTTTTTAGCTAAAAATTGCATTCATTTGTATTTTATACTGTAGTAATACTATATTTTATCAAATTACTTCCATAAAGTTTTGACTTTTAGTGTTTATAATGTGTATATCTGTATTAAATTGTTTTTAACCCGTTCTCCATACGCAAATGTATAGAAGTGTAAAACTTGTTTTTGCTCCATGAGATTAATTTTTTTTACCACATTAATGAAACAAAATAGTTTTTATTAATGTATAGGTTGCTAGTGATTTCAAAAGATTTTAAATCCAGAAAAAAACCTAAATATTTTAAATTATTAACGGCTAAATTTATTAAACATATTTGTGAAAAAAGTTTGTGTAGTTGAAAATACCGCCTGTAAATTGGCGTTTTTGAATCCTATCTATTTAAACGTGCCATTTATAGATGTTCTTTAGCTCTTTTTTTTTTTTTTTTTGGTTTTTTAATCGCGACGAATTATTCTTGAAAATTAGATTACGTTAGAAATAATTAAAAGTTTATACTTTCCAATTTTTGGCTCAAAAAAACTGAAGAATT
Source organism: Hylyphantes graminicola (assembly GCA_023701765.1). Classification (NCBI taxonomy): domain Eukaryota; kingdom Metazoa; phylum Arthropoda; class Arachnida; order Araneae; family Linyphiidae; genus Hylyphantes; species Hylyphantes graminicola. The sequence continues at coordinate 66,138,634 of CM043117.1, forward strand.
ATTCAGTTGAATTTCAGGCTCTGATTTTGTTTTATGAGTAGTTCTTATAAGGATCTCCATAGTTTGCGACTCAAACTGACATAACATGAAAGTTATTAATTAGCACCACCTGGGGGCTGTGGGGAGACTTGTGGTTAGGACATTGACCTCCGGATCGAAAGATCCCGAGATCGAGTCCTGATGGCACCACTGAAGACCCACCGAGTACACTCTTAAAACAAAAGAGTGAAATCCACTCCAGTTGGAGAAGTGCATTTTCGACACCCTAAAGGCATGCATATTTTCTCAGACTGAGTTAAAATCACTCGTTTGGAGTGATCCTGTCGGAGGTTTAACACACAAAGGATCCACTCCAAAAGGAGAAGTGCATTTTCCAGTCTGGAGGAGTGAAATCCACTCAGACTGAGGTAAATTGGGAGTGTTTGTTTTAAGAGTGTATATGCGGAGCACGTGCTCGTTAAATCTGTTGGTTCCGAAAGTCCTGTGGGCGGTCATCGCGTAATTTCCCACGGGTATAGGTCCCTGGAGACTATTTCCATCCCCTTCATGGATGGACATGTCTAAATTGTGGAGGTCGCGATAGATGGCCAGCATTGTCACGTATGTGTGTGTGAGTGAGTGTGTTGTGTCTGTCTTACTTGACGAAGGCCTATAAGCGGGTCTTAGACCAAGCACACAAGCCTGAAAGTATCTGTTTATCAACCACCACCACCAAATAATAACATATTTTTATTGTTACCAATACATACGTGATATAAAGGAATAAAGAAGATAGTTAAAACATATGCTAAACATTAAGCACTTCTCCAAGCGTCTCTGTCTGCAATAACTACTTACTGCAGTTTTGTATATTTGACCTCTTAAGACCCGAGCAAATTCCTTCAAGTATATGCGACAAAACTTAAAACATTACTTTTCATACAAATATATGCTAAAAAGTATGTTTTGCAAAGATTTTTTTTGTCAAAAATTATGTTTATAGTTACTTACGGACAGGATTTAAATTCAAAAAAATAAAAAAATAAAAATGTGCTATAAATGCAACAAAAAACGTCGTATCACTTATTTGTAGTTAACAGATTACTTTAACATTGTTTTTAATGCAAAATGCCTTTAAAATTAATTACTGAAGGACCTTTTTGAAAAGTTTGAAAAAAAAATATTTTTTTTAACTAATATCGTATTGACCCTCATTCAACTTCATTTTTTACAGAAGTAAATGACTGATACCTGTAATCAAAGGCTGAAAACTGATATTTGGATCTTCTTATATCAGACCAGGTCAATTTTGGAACTAATTAGGGTGTTAATTGTTTGTGGGGAAGTTTTAAAAAGTGTCCAAAAATAAGGAAGCCAGGTCGCAAGAGGTTAAAAAAAAACTTCACAAACGCCATTTGAAATGCAACTAAAATGAAATTCAGTTGTTCTTTGCATTGAGCCTGCGTCTACCGATGTCTACCTCCGCAGGACAGCTTCTCAAGGCCGCCGAGGGTGTCGCCTAATTACTCGCGGAAGGACCGAAACGGACACGCGGGGGATTAGATGACGGACACACGGGCGGATTAGAGCCCATTTGGTGACGGTCAAAGTTACTGCCCATCGAAGCGTCTGCGTTGAGGCCAGCATTTTATTAAGGGGTCATAGGAGTCTTAAAATGTGTCTTTCGTCGGATTTTCTACTATTTCCAGTACAGATATCCGATTTATAGGATGACTGGCAGTAGGTGGGATTCGAACCTGAGAAGGTTGAATCCTGAGACTGATGCCTTAACCACTCGGCCGCGGACGGTCCATTTGTTTAAGGGGTCATGGGAATCTTAAAAATGTGCAAAGAAGGTTCTTCAAAGTATAGTTTGATCTTTCATGTAGTTTTTTTAACTACTCAATATATAAGTATAATTTTTTGTATGTAATCCTATAAGATTTATTTAATATAAAGCAAATTTTAAAATTTATGAAACTTTAGCCAAAACTAAAATAAATGGTATTAAACTTAAAGCTATTTGAACACATTGGGATTAGGCTTGCTTGGCAAATTTTGAGGTCAAAATTGAAAAAATGACCAAGAACATGACTTTATATTGTACAAATATGTGCAAACAAAGACTTATACCTAAAATCTCAGCTCAATTTTAATTATAAATTGTTTTAAGAACTTTTTTCTAATAAAATTAATAAAAAAATTTAAATTTTGATTTAAATTTCTTTTAAATAATTTCTAATTAAAATTGAGCTGAGAATTTAGGTATAAGTCTTTGTACATATTTGTACAATATAAAGTCATTTTTTTGTCATTTTTTCAATTTTGACCTCAAATTTTGCCGCTCAGGCCTAATCCCAATGTGTTTAAATAGATTTATGTTTAATATCATTTATTTTAGTTTTGGCTAAAGTTTCATAAATTTTAAAATTTGTTTTATATTAAATAAATCTTATAGAATTACATATAAAAACTTATACTTAGAAATTGAGTAGTTAAAAAATTGCATGAAAGATCAAACTATACTTTGTAGTACCTTCTTTGCACATTTGTAAGACTCCCATGACCATTTGGAATAACCATTTTGGAATCTATTTTAAGCAAATTTGAACTATCTGCTTCTGTAAAACCTCCTTTCACTATCTATATAATTCTTATTTTAATGAAAATTAGATTAAATCCAGCTCAATCCGCAAGCAAAAAAAACACTACGCCGGTTTGTTAGAGTTACTAGTGACGTCAGCCAAATCGACATGTTTGTGATCACGTGACTTACCGATGACAAAAAGCAGTTTTAAAATAATTTTTTTTAATTATTTTAAGTTTTATTTTGTAAAATAAATTATGTACGTTTTTTATTTTTGTGTTGATACTATAATTTAATATTGGAAGGTATTTTAGCGATACATTCAAGTACCCTATTATAGTATGTTACAAAATCATAAAATAGCATTTTTTTATGCACCAGTTTCTCAACGAAGACAACATCACCCGACTGTGTCTCTAAATTACAACACCTGTCGACAATAGCCCTCGTGTAGCTCTAGTCTAGTGCGACGATAATTCAAACTAAACTGAACAACGAAGACAACGTGGGATAATGAAGTCAAAGTATTAAAAGCATAAAAAGTCCTATGGCAATCAAATATGTTAGGAGACCTTGTGATCTAATGGTTAGGATCGTAAACCATTACACTAACAGTCTGCGTACCGTACCGGGTGCGTTTTCGATTCCCGCCTTCGCCCTGGGTGTAATTTCCCGCTTTGTATCAATAAAAACTTCTGTCTGTGCCTGTCTTCCTTGACGAAGGTTTATAAGCAGGTCTCTGATCAAGCACACAAAACGGAAAATATATGTACCTACCGTCACAAGAAAGCAATTATTTTATACATCAATTTCTCAAAGAAGACAACATGGGATAGGGAAGTCAAAAGTATTCAAAGCATATTAAAAAAGATAAATCAATCAACTATAGTACATTTTTAAGCAGTCGAATTAGATTTCGAATGAAGCGACACCACATCATAATTAAATCAACTTATTTAAATGTTAGATTCGAACATTTTTAAATAATTTTTACAAATGGAGAAACAGAGTTCTCAATTTTTTTTAAAACGAAGTATTTTTAAATTCAATATTTGTTTTGCCAGTATTACTAAAATAATACTGCACTGTAGTTGTACTTAAATAATTCGATATTAATTACACTTTTAATACGTCATCGATACGTGACATTATTAGCATTTATAATTTAACCCCTAAACGATGATTGGCAAGAAAATTTGTGAAAAAATTAAATTTATACTTTAAGTTTATTTGTACTTTAACCATTTGGAGAGAAAGACATTATTAACATCATTAAAACTAAGAATTCAGTTTCTGGGACATATGGAAAGAATGGACGATAACAGAGGCACAAAGAAAATTTTCAAGGGGCAATGTCAAGAAGAGAGAAGAAGAGGAAGACCAAGAAAAGTTGGATAGATGAAGTGGAAAGAGATCTGAAGGCCATGAAAATTAAGAACTGGAAAGCGAAGACCAGAGACATGCGACTTTGTAGTCGTATTGTTAGAGAGGCCATGGTCCAGCATGGACTGCATTGCCAGAGAGTTAGTTAGTTTTACTTTAATTTAACAAAGTAAACAATCTGTAAGAAAAATAAAAGAGTTTGTGCATGGCAAATTATGTTACACAAAACAAATTAATAGTTATTGTTTTTAGTCGAAATGAAGGTGGTAATGATATTTACATTCCTTCTTTAAGAAGTTAACATTTATTTGCTCTAATTCCTTTATATTTTCATTATTACTGATTGATGCGTTTTTCCAGGATTAATGACATACATTTTAACAAACTCTTTTAAATCGCAAGAAATTTTTACACAAGTTTATTGTTTTTCAATTGATATTTTTATTAAAATATTTTAGTTTAAGTTCTTAAGAAGTGTTTTTGTTAGCTCTGCAGCCAGAAACTTATCTATATATTGAAAGAATTACTATTTCTAGGAGTTTCTCTCACCAGAAACGTATGTAAAAAAAAACTAAGAAACAGTATAAATAGCATACATGCACAATATTTTGTTATACAAAAAGCATATATCAGGAACATTTTTTATGCCTTTTATTTAACAGAGAAAAATAGTCTTAAACTTATTTCCCCAACCTACCCTATCCTTACCCCTATACATATTTTTATTGTCCAAGGTTGAAACAAACTAGGTATATTTTTTATTCTGTTGAAGCTATTGTGGTTGCAAATCTGTTGTGGTAGCGTCTATTCATGCACAAAGTGGTTCTTGATTCTTGGGTAAAAACGTCTTTGGGACCAATTAAAGACTCTTTGACAGTAAAAATGCTGATAATTATTTGCGGTGTGGGGATTTTTGCTCAATTTTTCTACTCAGCGGGGAACTAAAAATTTTATCATAAGGGGGAACGTGTAAAAATATAAATCTTGAGTCAGCCTTTAAAGCGACCAGTGATGTAGACAATGTATCATACAACAGTAAACAGTAGTTATGTGGCATGAAAAGATCCCTGGAGGGTCCATCTGGCTTGGGTTCTCTTAGCAAAATTAAATCTCGGCATACTTTAACATCCACAGAGAGCTCAGATTCATTGTAGTCTGCGCGTTAAAATTGGTAGCGAGAGTGGGCAAGATAGTGCCACAAAAAAAATGACTCTCGGTTTTGGTAAATATGCCGGGTCTGCAAAGGTTTGACCGCCAATGTTGCAGCCCCATTAGAGAAAAAAATTCGACCTCCTACTTATAGCAAGAATTTTGTCCAGCCCTATTTCCAGTCAAAGTTAGCATCTTTGCGTTACGCTTTCGTTGAAGGATAAGATCGCTTTGCGTCTATTGTCATCGGTATTAGATATATTTGTAAATAATTTAAAGACCATATCTTCAAAAACAATCATAATTCCGATTTTTTTTTAAAAATTATTTGAAATAAATTGAATTTAAAATTTTTGCCGTGAAAACAATTTACATATTTGCCTATTTCCATTCCATTCGGAAGGTTAAAGCGAATTTGTGTAGGGTAGACTGACCAGTGAGTGAACAGGCTCCAGTGAATGAACATTTGGTAAACATAATTTAAAAAATAAGGATTGAAAATCATTCCACTATATGGATTGGCAACACTGACTTCCTCCCATGTAGTAGGGAGCTATCTGACAATGGTTGGTTGTCCTGGTCATTATATCCTGGTGTTCATGCACTGGTGAACGTGACGCCTTAAACGTTCATTCACTGGTTAGTCTACCCTACATCAGTTAGAAGAGTAGTAAAAGAAAATTATGCATAATTGAATATTGAATATTCAATATTTTTAATGAGCAAAAACCACGAACTTCAAATTCATTTGTAATCAATTTTCCATTCATGCTGTTTTTTGGAGAAAAGAATTACGTAGATTTGAGAACCTCTGTCCACATGATATTGGATGAGATTAGCTTTGATCAGTCCTTCTCCTAAACACTATACGCAATTTATGTACGTCCCCTTGCTGCTTTTGGGGTTTCCCATTTCGTTAAAAAAAGTCCATTGGAGACAAGGTTTTTCCAAATAAAAACTATTCATCAATGAAGGTTTTTTATACCTGACAAAGGTTTATTGGCTTTGCGATATCAATTCAATTATTTGGGCAACAAAAATATCGTTTTACATGAGCGGGCTATCATTCAAATTTATAATTTAAAAACTAATTGAGAATGGTCAGTGATTTTGTCGGATTCAGATACTCATATTTTTGGAAATATTCATATAACCAGAAAGAACTTTGTGGTCTTCGTTGTATGGCTTTCAGCATCCCTGACTACCGAACTGCCAACCAGAGTTTAGAGGCCTTTAAATCAGCTACTTTTTCATATAGAAAAAAATGTCTGTAAAAATATTTAATAAAGCCGGAGAAATATGGCTTCAGAATTTTTTTTCATTGGATACACAACTCTTTGGTTTGGAGGGAGGTAAGTATTTTCAAGTATCCGGCTTGTGTGCCTGATCAGAAACCAGCTTTTAAACCTTCGCCAAATAAGGCAGCCACAAATGCAGAATTTTTTAGTTACCAGGGAGAGAAAATACATCCAGGGTAAAGGAAAAAATCTAACCAGAACCCGGTACAACGCGCAGACTGTTAACGTAATGGTCTGCGATCAAACCTACTACAATCAGTGCCAACCTAACTTGAGTAAAAGCTAAGGGTAAAGGGCAGAAGGAAAAGCGCGGTTAGTCCGTTAGTTTAAAAGTTAAGTCCTAAAGCTGCGCTGCGTAAGGTAATATTTACATACAAAATTATCTGAATACAATTTAACCTTAATATTCTTTTCATTCTGATAAAATTGCCAAATTTTCGCAAATAACATTGAAATCTGTTAGACCTTAAGCGAAATTAAAGTTTTAAACATGTTTTCTGGATGGATTGACAATTAATTTCTGGAACTTTTTACATGGGCGGAAGGATCTTCTCCATAGCTTATTTCTATTTACCCAACTTAGGTTGGCAAGGAGTGTTGGGCCAATCGGTTTGGAGACCTGCAGTCAATCGGCCTCATTCACTCCTAACTCTACGAATGATCCCGAAGTTACCGACCATTGCGACAGAGGACATATTTTTTTGGAGGCTGTTCCGCTGCTCTGCACCTGACTTTGAGGCTCCGGACACTTTTTTTCTAATGCGACACGCGGATTTTTTTGCGATGTTAAATTTAGGGTTGGTCACTAGTTGATCCTTTCGCAATTGAAGAGCTTAGTGTCAAAACGTTCTAAGTGACATTTTGACATTTTTGAGAAATTTTTTTTTGTTAGGTTAGGTTATGTTTGATTTATCGTCGCAAGAGAGCTACATGAAGGCTATTGGCTACGGGCGGCGTGTTTTAGAACCACAGCCAACACTTTATAGGCTGAGTGCCTATAAAGTGTTGGCTGTGGTTCTAAAACGCAACCGTTAAGGGCAACATCGTACACAGCGTTAGAACTTTGAAGGGTATTTAACGTCCCTCCTTTACACGGGGTATTATTCGTCGGACATTTTTGGCTGCATGGGCTGTTTATAGGTCGGCAGTTATTTTGGCGATGGATTGACCCGAACCAGGGACCATTTCGCATGCTAGGAGAGTGCTTAACCGACTGGGATCCCCAGCCCACAAATAGTTTTTTTGTGTCAATGAATATGATATTAAGTCATTTACAGATAACATCAAGCGAGTGGGTCCGGGTTCGAATCCCAGATAGGGCATGGATATTTGTGTTGTCCTGAGTACATGCGGAGAACTTGCTCGCTAAATCTGTGGGTCCGAAAGTCCTGTAGTCGGCCATGGCGCAGTTTACAACGGGAACAGGTCCCTGAAGACTATTCCCCTCCCCTTCAAGGTCATGTCTAAATTGCGGAGGTGGAGATAGATGGCAGCATCTGTCAGCACGATGCCAAGTTGGATTTCTGCCATGTAGTCTCTACATGGGCATCTCGCCTCAGGAACCTCACCCCTTCGCCTTAATTGTCCGTTTCGCGGGAAGATCTTGGTTACCCAAGTGGCATTGGTAACAACAACAAAGGTAACGAAGGTCCCCCTTTCAATAAATTTTAAGTTTAGCAAATTTTTTAACCTCTTGGAAGTGCCTTTTTCATAGTATATAAGTGCAAACGATAAACTTCAAAGATTATTTTCACTTTTTCACATTTTTGTCACTTAGCACGCTTTTCCACTAAGCTCCTCGATCGTCCCATGGATGGATACCCTCGCGGGAGATGGAAGAAAAAAAGTGTCGAAATCCAATTAGCAGAATGTTCTCTAGAGTTTATTCAGATGTGAATGAGTGGACAACGCACACCTTGAAGGACATTTCGACATCATTGTTGTGGTTTGGTTGGTTGGAAACTAACGCTGTACTAAGGATACAAATGAAACGCATGCATTTTCCGGTTTGTGTGCATGATCAGAGACCAGCGTATAAACCATTTTCAAGTAAGACAGAAAGACAGAATTTTTATACTAACACAGCTTACTGGCTTTTCTAGCATTTTTGTATATATATATATATTTTTAATTTTAGAATTGGATGGTATTTTTCTCATTAAAGAAATGGCAACACTGGCCAAATTGCCCCTCCTCTGGGGTCTCCATGCGCGTCCTTCGCTAGCATTGGAGGTCACGTGATCTGCCAATCTAGTACTTTAAAAGGATATCTATTATGTGTACACTGAGCAGCATCAGTGGGCACACTTTTTACGTGCTCACCAAAGCTTTTCTTTTCAATTAAACTTCACCCTTGCCGCTGCTAAGCAGGAACACGCGAGGATTAGAAGGCGAGTTCGCGGACGTCCGCTCATTTAGGTCGCGACTCTCAGAAATAGCCACAGCCAAGTTCAATGTCACCGACGCAACTGAAGTGAAATTTACAGATGAAATTAAGAGGTCATAGGAGTCTTAAAAATGTGCAAAGAAGGAACTACAAAGCATAGTTTGATCTTTCACGTCATTTTTTAACTACTCAATGTATAAGTATAATTTGTTTATATGTTATTCTACAAGATTTATTTATTATAAAACAAATTTTAAAATTTATGAAACTTTAGCCAAAACTAAAATAAATGATATTAACATAAAGCAATTTCAACACATTGGGATTAGGCTTGAGCGGCAAATTTTGAGGTCAAAATTGAAAAGATTACCAAGAAAATGACTTTATATTGTACAAATATGTACAAACAAAGACTTATACCTAAATTCTCAGCTCAATTTTAATTAGAATTTATTTTAAGAACTTTTTTCCAAAAAAATTCATAAATATTTTAAAATTTTGATTTTAATTTTTTTTTTAATAATTTCTAATTAAAATTGAGCTGAGAATTTAGGTATAAGTCTTTGTTTGTATATACTTGTACAATATAAATCCATTTTCTTGGTCATTTTTTCAATTTTGACCTTAAAATTTGCCGCGTCAGCCTAATCCCAATGTGTTCAAATAGCTTTATGTTTAATATCATTTATTTTAGCTTTGACTAAAGTTTCATAAATTTCAAAATTTGTTTTATATTAAATAAATCTTGTAGAATTACATATAAAAAAATTATACTTGTGTATTGAGTAGTTAAAAAATTACATGAAAGATCGAACTATGCTTTGTAGTACAGCTGGGGAAAAAAAAAACGCTCCACCCCACGTTTCTCGGCTGCTATTGGACAAGGAACTTTGTGAAAGGTGTCATTTTTCAGGAAATAGCGTAAGGAACTGAGAACTGGCAACAAAAATTGTATAAGGGATCGTCTACATATTAAAATGTGTACCAACTTTGAAAATTCCAATAGCAACACCCAATTTTTTTTGCATAAAAATGTTCAGCACCTTCAAAATACCCTATGTGTAAAAAAGAATTATTTACTTTGCATTATTTGCTAAGCTATAAGCATTCAAAGTTGAACGCCCATAATGTTAAAAAAGTTTCATAAACTTTTATTCATATCTCCACAAATAAAAGGAATAAAAGAAAGTTTTTTTTTCATTATATACTTCTTAATCTTCCAAAAACTAATCACACAAGTTTGTTCATCAATTTTTCAGTTTTAATAATTTTTTATTTAAATTTAAATAATAAAAAATAAAACATGAATGGCAACCCCAATTTTTTTTTACATAAATCGATAAAGTAGATCAAGTAGAACCAAAATCCCAAATTTTTTAATTCAAAAACAATTATTTGCCGAGTTATTGTAAAAAAACTGAAAAAGACGAATTTTAGGGATCGTGTAAAAAATTACTTGGCGAATGCGATCCTAACTTGCATTATCGTTTGGTGATTGAAAAGCATTTGTTGATAAATGTTTATTCAAATTATTGATGTCTGAAAAAAATCTACAACTCTTTTCTTATTTCAAGTGCATGCAATGTATTTTGTTTGTCGAATTAACTTTAAATTATATCGATTACTATGTTTTTAAATATGTGTTATTTCCAATACAATTTCAAGAAGTGAGTATCAAAAATAAATATGCTAAAATATAATTGGAATTCGGTTTTCAGTATATTTTATTGTTACCCTACATTGCTTATTTAAAATTATTAGTGCCCACTTTCCTTGATTATAAATCATTGCCACAATCATTCTGAATAGTTTTATTTTGCTTTCCTTAAATATCGTGTTAAGGTTTGTAACCCTCGTTTTGAAATATGTATATTAGGTTTATATTACCGATAAAGGGCGACAAATTTTTAACAAACCTTTTGCAGCAATATTAATGAAACAAAAATTTGCATAAAAAAATGTGAAACATTAATGCAATAATCATGTTAGTCAATGTGATTATAACTAATCAGCGTGTAAAATAAGCGGTATCGCTTCGCAAAACGCGACACCAAAATGAAAACTTGCGATAGCGATTTAGCTTTGTATCGCATTTAGTTAAGATTCAAAGCTAAGTTCAAAGTCGCGGATAGCCGCATTTTCGCGACTTTCGGATGCCGTCGTTTTCATTTCGTAACTTTCGGATTCCCGGAGTTCCGCGCCTTTCGGAACCCCGGAGTTCCACTACTTTCGGATCGCCGTAGTTTCGCAACTTTCGGATCCCCGTAGTTACGCGACTTTCGGATCCCAGGAGTTCCGCGAAATTTGAACCCCCGAATTCCGCGACTTTCGGATCCCCGTAGTTCCGCGACTTATTGGATCCCAGGAGTTCTGCGACTTTCGGATCGCCGCAGTTCTGCGACTTTCGGATCGCCGCAGTTCCGCGACTTTCGGATCGCCGTATTTTCGCGACTTTCGGATCGCCGTATTTTCGCGACTTTCGGAATCCCCGGAGTTCCGCGATTTTCGGATCCTTAAATTTTTCAAAAGTGCTATGCAATAATTAAAAATTGCTACACACAAATACTGTGGTGTAGCAAAACTGCTATGCACAAGAAATCAAACAAAAAAAAGTATTTTTCACGCTGTAACTAATCGCATTTGAAAATCTGTTCGTTATAAATAACCGTATATGCGACTTAAATTTAAATTAAAACTTTTTATCTTCTAGTCTTTATTTTTTATTTCTGACATTTATAATTTCAAAATAAAAAAAAACATTAAAAAATTCACAATATTAGTGAAAAAAAGTTAAATTCTAAGCATCCGTTGGCTGAGATTCTGGTTAACCCAGTTAGTTTGTTGTTTTGAAAAGACGCCAAACCCAAATATTACTGTTTTCCACTTTAGAGATTTCCCCCTAAACGAATTCACAAAAATTAATGCTTTAATATTCTCAGCAAATAATGCCAAAACTAGATAATACTTTTTTATACATGGGTTATTTTGAAGGTGTCTGAACATTTTTATGTAAAAACAAATTGGAGTTGCCATTGGAATTTTCAAAGTTGGTACTCATTTTATATGTGACGACCCTCTTTTGCAATTTTTGTTGCCAATTCTAATTCTTACGCTATTTCCTGAAAAAATGACACCTTTCATAAGTTCTTGGGACCATTAGCAGCGAGAAACGAAGGGTGGAGCGTTTTTTTTTTTCCCAGCTGTACCTTTTTGCACATTTTAAGATCCTATGACCTTAAATGAAAAACATAGTACATAAAATTCACTCTGTGAAACGATTTTTATTAAAATAAATTGACACTAAACTTCTTGCCTGCATTTTTAGATATTTAAAAATTGCTTTTTTAACTATTTTTAAACATAATAAAATATTAAAAAAAAAATTGTTGTTTTAATTTCTTCAAAATGTTATATTATTCCAATTTTCTTCCCTTAAAGTTAAATTAAAAACGTGAGCTTTCACCCTTTTTTTTTTTTCCATTTTATTGAAGATGCATAATGAATCTATTTCACTCACACAGATTTTTAGATTTTTAGAATAAAAAAATAAAAAAGTTGGGAAGATAGAACACCAAAAGTACGAAAGGTTCTCCCCTAAATTGTTTTGAGCAGGGTAATATAAATGTTCAATATTTCGGTACACACGATGCGACTTTATACAGCAAAGTGCAATAAAATCTTCCAAGGTGTGCATTGACATATTAAACATTTTGAAGGCAAGAAATATAAACCTGGGGATGTTTAGCTGTTATTCGGAGCCATTAGGGGTTCTGCCCGAGTAACCGTGAAATCGCTTGTTAATTCCAATTTCGTTCGAAACCTCGGAAACCGTCGGGGTTCGGGTAAAATGGAAAGTTGTTGCCACCCTTTTGAGAAAGTTAAACTGAGCACGAACGTTGTTATATGGTCATTGACTTGGTTGTATGTACAGACTGTTTAATTGGCTGTGTTAAAGATCCTCTAGGGTATGGCTAGATCAGATGGAAACTAAAACAAACGTATTTGAGTTGTTTATGTTTCAAGTGATAGATTTTTTTTCTAGTTCTATTCCTTACTTTTCTTCAAATCTGTACTCCCATCGGTGCACCCAATCGAGGTTTTGAAGAATTTCATATCATCATTTCTGATGCCCCTCTGTTGCAAGGAGCATGCTTAGGAAATTAAACATGCCCCTTGCATTTTTGAGAATTGCCGGATTTAAATGTTAGGATTTATTTGAAGCATACTGATTTTTTTATAATACTTGTGCTAGTTAATTTAGGACATATGCGTACTTGTAATGCCTAAAAATTATGCGAATTCGTGGTTGATC